>KN553086.1:0-11035 GCA_000797555.1 Oesophagostomum dentatum
CTGATTTTTTTCCGTGCACCTATGTGGACAGACAGCTCGTCTGTGAAATCGCATGTGAACGCGCAACGTAATCTGGAGAGGTCTTCTCTGTCCAAAATGACAACTAAGTTAAAGTACCTAACCTTCCAAAGGACCCGCAGCTTCGAATATAGAAGAGATTCAAAATTTCCTCTGCCTTTAATTCCAGAACTTCCGCTAAACGTGAGAGCTTCTGGCCCAACTAGACCAAGGTCAAAGTAAAACCGCCCAGGAATTGAAACTGCTTCAGAAATTTTGTTTTGAGTATTGGGCAAGTTGCATAAGCTATACAGTGCGGACGAACTCACCCATCGATGGCAAAAAACAGAGCATGATAAATGTTCCACAAGATGTACTTCAAAACAGCAAAACCAGCCAAAGCTACTCACCTGGAGGACATAGGAAAAGTCTCGTGGAAATTTCAATGTCAGATATAGTGCCTGTAACAGCTGCCATATGGAATATTCAGATAAAAATGAAAATTCAACTCCTCTTAATTAATGCATGCCTTCCGATCTGCAATGCGCCTGAGCAAAGGGCAGTTCGCCTCAGAAGAGTGCGCAAGGGTAGAGACATAGTGCTGCTTTCCGCAGTTCTCATAGCTTTGGAAGTGTCGCTAGTGCACAGCTGATTCGAGTGGAACGAAAAAAATTGACTTTTAGCGCGAGTGCTGCTCTTAAAAACGTAGTTTCACTTCATTTTGAAATACTGATATAATCTTTTCCGCCTTAGGTGATGGTTCTAGTCAGGAACCAAAATAAAGAATACAGGGAGACCTATTTTCTCAAAGTCCAAATGAAAACAAGCACATTAATCTCAGCAATAAGTCAGGATAAAGCGGAAGTGCAAGTTTTCTGTCCTTGGCGCTAAATTGTGACTAGGAAGATAAGAGCAGATCTATTAAATGGTACTGGACTTGGTAATCTATCTTGAAAATGTGGCCTTCAGTCCAGTACGCACAGCTCATAATTATTTGGAGGACGTGGGCACAAGGCATATCCTTAGGAAGCGCAGCAATTACGCTTAGTATTTACCAGCTTATTGAGGTCGAGAAACTATAGCAGATAGATAGGTCATTCGATAGGACACAAGATGCTGATTTCAAAAACATCTCTTGTCTTTTTAGCTCTCCATGTTAAGAAAAGCTACGGTAGAGAGACGAACTTGCCCGAGTTTTTGCCAAAAATGAGCGGCGAATGTAGCAGGCTTGATGATATGCATCCGTAGTTGGTTATTAACTACATCGTAGATGTCGAAGAAGATCAAACAGAGCTAAAAAAAATCCTGAAGGAAAATATAGCAAGACCAGAAAAAGACGCGTTCCATACGACAAAGCATTCTTTGCAGCTTCATGATCGATTCTATATTGTTCTTCTCGAGCCTTCCATTTATGACTCGACATGCTTCCGCAAATGAGAAACTGCAAGCAAAGAGAAGTGTCCGAGAGTCAGCTAGTTCATGCTAAACTACTTCTTTGCGATAATTACTAGTTTGAAGGCAGCACCCACGCTCAAAACGCTCAAAACGCTTCTTCAGTTTTCGATGGATTCTGATAGACGAACTCAAAAAATGGGCTAAAGTTCAAATTTCCCGGCTCAAAAGCCACTCCTCACCGAGAAAATCGCTCCAATGGCTGTGCTCCGAAACGGCCTGGCCTAGGCCACGCACCCTCACGGCCAAGCCGTATGGCCCGCTATTCCGGGTCAAGCCAGCGGCTCTGGTCCATGGCGCGCCCCTTTTAGCGGCTATTGACGCATCGTAGCTAGAAGTTTCGAGCATTTGAAGGACTGAACTATTCTATCTGCTATTTACGAATGTTATATTGATTTTGTATGGAAGGCTCCACTGTAAAGTTATAAGGCCCTTTTTAAACAATGAGCACCCCTAAACGTTGCTTTCCTTAATTTTAACTGAAACTTCATTTAGAGGGGTTATTTGAGATGGTGGATACAGAAATTACAGAAATTAGTCTATTCATTGGACCAAAACACTTCGTTACACAAGTGCAAAGGTTGTTCTGAGATCCTGATAGATTCGGTAAACCTTGCTTTAATGTAGGATAGGTAAACTGTGTACTCCTACCCTATAAACGACTACAGATAAACTTGGAGAAAAACTAACGCTCAAACTTTTCGTATGCATAATCCCAGGAAAGATAAATATACTAAACACGCAGGCAAAATTTAACATAGCAGCAGAAGCTACAGTGAAGAGAGGAGGAGGATAATACGAAATATTAAAATCATTTAGCACAAAACGAAAATTCACAAAAAGGAAAGCCAAACAACGAGATATTGCAACAAACTTTCACCAAAATAAACATAAATGCATGAAAGATGTTCTTTTTATTGAAAACGAACAAAGTAGAGCTATGACAGGGAAAAAATAATTTGTGTCATCTATGACCCTACAAACTGACAGGGCCAGCAGTGGCCCTAAGAACATGTTTAAAATGTGCACGCTCGTTTAGGGATACCAAGCTTTCGCGCATGGCCCTACTAGGCCACGCATGGCATGGGTCACATGATTTCTGAACACCGCCATAGACGACTCTTCCGTGATTTCGCGGACGAGCTGTCCATTTAGTTCTGCACTAGTTAGGGAATTATAAACATTGGAAATGAATAGAATTCCAAGACTCTTCCATGTTCTTGCGCTTAAAGCGGTAGGCGATTCCAACTCGTCCACAAAGCAGTGATGAAGTTTAGGAGTCGTCGAAACCTTGCTTTTCCATCAAGCGATGAAGTGCAAGCAATTCATAAAAATGCACTGGCTGCACTCCACCCACTTCCCTACAAACGATATAACGTGGCGACGAGCGGAGCACATAAGACACTCCGAACACCTTTTTTTCTTGAAGTTTGTTGCCGACTGTAGTCATCCGAAATTCTGCTATACATGAGAGGCCCAATTTGCCTCGAGCGTCTCTACTTATTGCAAAGTTGCGCCAAAGGCTAAATGCCAGCGTCATTTGTTCACTTGAACGGGTGCATACGAGTGGTCAGAACGTTTGACATAAATGGAAAATAGAAGAACTGGATTTTGCTGGGACCTTAAAGGTGTAGATGTAATGCGAGTGAACGAACTTTCTTAAAGATATGGTGTCTTAAAAAGAACATTACTATTTGGCAGGCAGTCGCGTGGAATTGCTAATCTTCCGTAGTCCCGCTCATCTTCTTCTTGATACACAACCCTTTTCACTCCGCTGTTAAAAACGTCGAACCATGATCCACTCAGAAACTACATACCTTAAAAAATATAGACAAATATGTAATAAACCGAGTATTTTTGTCGAATTGCAATACTAATAAATCGTATGAATGACCACTGGCATTTGCTATGCCCACTTATTTCCATGATCAACAGATGGGTTCTACTCCACGGTCGTGTGCTGTAACCGGAAAATTACATGGATCTGCGTATCACGGTTTTATTTCTTTCGTCGTATGATTTCAATGAAATATTGTCTCCTCGAAAGATTGAAGCGTGCTGACGTAGTTGACCAATGTAGTCTCCTTTGAAGGTCGACCTCTGATTAGTAATGTTCGCTCGGTAGCAGCTGGGAACAGAGTACACCTCGACAAGCAAACAACGGAGAAGCTAGGTTAGGGCCTCACAGTATACAATCCTACTTTGTTCTTTTAGTTCCGGTAATCACTCTGCAAAATGACAGTGATCTAGTCGTGGCGGTCGTCAAATAAGAGACAGAGTGCGGAAAACACAACCTGAGTAAATTTGAATAGTTCTTCCGTATAGCATACCATTTTACTGTAGAAATTCTTTAGCCTTTCGTGCGTATATTAACTATTACGTACATTAACTCATGCAAGAAAAAACGCTTAGTGATACACTGAGCTTTTGAGGAGGAACTAACCTCATCCACTGGAAATGATGAAAGTGATTTGGACATATTTGGGGTCAGTAGTCAACATGCAGTAGAGTGGGTTGGCGATTATACCTATGATTATCTTAGTTACAATATCATTGTTGCACCAATTTCATACCTTGCACTTATATACCAGAATGTTGCTTACATATTTCTTGCTCATTCATCAGCGAGGCGCAGGAGGAGTTGGGACAATGGGCGGTTCTTCTTGCCAGAATGCCAGCAACTCTGAATCCCTTCAGGACAATTTGCGGGTGCTAATTACCCTCTTAGGGAAGAGGCGCCGCCTCACCCTCCACTGCAGTTTAGCTAAGCATGACCATTTTTGCTACAAATATCTAGTGAATGAACGAAGCGAAAAGTATAACAGCTAATAATTATTATAATTAATATGATTTGAAAATTACAACTTGCTAGATTTAAGGGGATCCCGCTGAAGTCGTGACCGTAAGTACTGGAGAAAAATCCGCTCATTAAAAGGCTTCTTTTGAATGCGGCAAATTTCTGATTGAATCTTTGGAAAGCGCTTGCATTTGTACGGGACGTCTTCGATACCGAGCTTCTAATCATATGTACTACTTAATTAGTACTAACCTCTTACAGAAAAGTAGAGTGTTCATTGGAACTACATCAATTTAAAATGTCTTAGTGTCTTATGTGAAGTCGTTAATGCACGACATCATTCCAAAATTATCAACTGCTTTAAAGAATCCCTCCATCTGTTGAAAGCGAATTGAAAACCAAAACATCTCGCGAACCTCATTACTAAAATATGTGAGTTTTACGCTATCATAAATAAAGTTCCGTTTTCGGAGAGATTTCAAACGTCCATGAAAAGAAATGCTTGAAAGTTTACCTATTACTCGACATATTTCATTTCTGTTAAAACTTCAGAGGGAGTGTGCAAGATAAGAGAAGTCAAAGCAGCTTGCATGCGAACGTAGTCACCCTGACAAAGTTTAGGTCAACATGTTAGTAACCCCTTTGGCCTTGCACAAAAACTCGTCTGAATGTGAGAAACACCGTCTCTTTTGGTGCAATTTTGGACTTTCGACCCCTTGAAAAATGCTTTTCAGTGGCTTCATAGTGCTGTCTCTATACCACTTGAATCAGCCTTTCGAGCAGAAGGTTATAACTCGATGAAAACCTCTGAGCAGGATTGCGCCTTTAGAGAACACTACTGAATTTTTATCTACGCCGAAATCTACCCATTTAATGTTGTAAAAATCTGAATTTCAGGAAAGCATGTCGTAAATGCATATGAAACTCTGAAAGCGAAATGTAAACACCTTATATTTACTTGCCAGTAACAAATGCGTGCGGTCAGGAAAGAACTGTCAGGAAAGTGACATTGGCGCAATTCCATGACAGCAATTTCGGATACCCTGGGACGAATTGAACTTCGTAGCAAAAAAAGTCAGCTTATGCTGTAACGTCAAGGTCCATGCTTACTATTCGTTTTCTTTTAGATAACTAGTCAAAATATTGGAAATAGCTGAAAAACTATACATCACAAAACTCAACAGGGACTTTAAAAACAGCTCCAAAAAGTTATGAGATATTCTCCTTGCAAAGTAAGCAAAACCAAAAGGTTACTGCTGCTAGCTGCGATACTCTGAGTATTATTGAAGTTTTGCTTTTTGAGGAACGGAAATGAGGAGAGTAGTGAAGATATTCTTGTCCTCGGCGGAGTTTCCTTGTAAAATGATGAGTATAATGTCCTTCTTCCCTTGTACCTTATTTTTAGTGGGTTTTCCGTACATGCAAAGGGATCGTAACAGATCCTCATCGCGCTCCATGATAGGGATCCAACTCCTATCAAGGTGTGCCATTTTCCAATCCGCTCCCTTCATCATTTACCAAAAAAGACTATTTTTCACTTCTCCAGGGTTATTTTAATCGATTGATTAAAGGCAGAATTCACGAAAAAAAAACTTTTTAAAAAATATACTTCACAGCAAAATCCTAAGAATGCTTGAAGTGCATATGCTGGACGTAGGATACCACAGTTTCCGTAATTAGGCTTCAGGGCGGTCGAGTAGACCCCCACTTCGCAGAACGCCGCCTTCCGTTGGCCGATTCCTCCGCTCAAATCCGGTCAAATACTCCTAGATTAGGAAGCTTCCGAGGAGCTTTTCTATTATGCGTAGCAAAGTTTTTGGCTGGAATTTAAGAGAACTAACAGTGACTGATTAGGAAGTCTATTAGGTTACACAGAACGCTCAGAGATTTAGCCAGGATACTTCAGGAGCTGTCGTATTTTCGTCACTCAGCTGAGCGTCATCGATTTGGGGCAGTGACTGTGTGAACGACGGTCTCGATTGGCGGTCGAAAAAAAGAAAATCGTTTGGAGGTTTGTATACTTTGCATACCTTCTTTTCTTTTGTTTTTTTTTAACTTGATTTTCTATACTTTTCATAATCTATGAGGTAAAATCTTGCTCTAGTGCGTGCTTGGAAGTAAAAAGGTTAAAGGTCAATGCAATTCTGAAGAATTATTTTAAAAAATTATCCGCAGTTATTCTACACATTTTACAGTTCAGCAAGAGGATGGCAACCGTTATCAAATCAGCAAAAAACACTCTCCTGATCATGAATATTACCCTCGCGTAACCCTTTACGATCAAGCACCAGTGCTGCTGACTTTTCCAAATATCCCTTTTCGTTAGCTCTTTCATCATAGCGTAATAGCAGAAACAACTATCATCATGTGGTAATAGCTGACCTCCCAAGTGGCCGACATCCAATGATTACAGCCAGTGGGCCGAGAATGTCATTGTCCAAGTGTGAACTGGCGCCAGAGGCGGTAATGCGACCGGCCGACGGTGACCTCTGGCCCGCGTTATTTGATCTCCTACCATAATCTAGGTTAGACATGCCTCTGTTGCTGTTTCATCCTTTAATATTATAGCTCTTTCTCTGCACAATTTCCTCTGCTGAAATTCTCTTTTCAGTGGAAAAATTCTGCCCAAACTGCTAGTAGATTGCTTGCAACATGGAAAGCGGCGAAGTGAGGACGGAAAGGCGGCCTTCACAGGTAAGAATCCCACAAAACGTTTAATAGCATTTTAACCACATTTTCTGATGTTTGAGAATTTTCCAAGTTGCTATTTTGAAATTTTATTTCGCTACAGGTGCATCCCCACTCACGAATTTCTGTGACCAGAGCGACTCGATCAGTCGGAAGAGTCTACCCACCAGGTTTTCCCGTGATGAGACCTCATCAGATCTCTGCTAAGAAGACCCCGCTTCGAGCTCGTAAGCATTTCATGGCTTTTCTTTAGCTCTTTTTGTTTTTTTCCTTATCTATTTCTAGATCACTGTACATTTTTTAGACCTCAGCCCATTGTACCGCTTCTCTAAGAAGAAAACCTATATGGATCAATGCTTTAAAGTCATTAACGTACTGGGTAATGGCTCTTTTGGTCAAGTAAGTTACTTTCCTTATTCTTCTCGTAATTTTCCCAATTCTTCTCTTTACCTGCTAAATCGTTCTGTAGCCGTAGTATGCAATATTATAACTAAGTACTAGACCTTCAGATGACGACAAACCTCATGTGCCAATCCTTCATTAGCTCCTTGGCTCATAAAACGCTGAAAAAAAGACTAGTTTTGCTCCAATTCAGTAAAAATTCTAGCTTGTTCCTTTAACGAAAAATATCTAGGGATCCATCATCTTCTCTAATATTTTGTTTTCTACATTATCGAAGACTTTCCTTATATATGAGGGAAGCACAACTACAAAAATACAAAATTATTGATCAAATTTTACCCAAATTAGCCTTAGCCTAAAGCTAAAACTAAGTTAAATTAAAAATGAAGGTTGAGTTTTATGACGGGGTTAATTTCGCTCTTTTAATACAGCACTCACAAAAATCGATTTTGAGGTTTTTGCGTTTTTCTGTACTCTAGCTATACCGTTTATCCAGAGCCTAAATTGGAAAGCTTTAAATTTAAAACTCACCTAGAAAATGCTATCCATGTGCTTGTCGCGCTTGTCCAAGTTACGAGAGTGAACGGACGAGTTGTCGACAGACAATACATTGATACAGTAGGACGACATAACTCGCCCATTCATCCTCTTAAATTAGACAAGCACGTTTTCGACATTTTCTCGGTAAGCTTTTAACTTCTGAACTTTATACAGGCGGAGAAATCTTTTTTGACAGTTTTAACTAAAAAATCTAAAACACACTCTGTCAACTCAAAAATGCTAGAAGAATTTGAAATGAACTTTGCCACTATCGAACTTGTGCCAGCTATGGGAATTTGACTTAAAATCAGCACTAAATGGCAATCTTTTCGCAATTTCAGGTAAAACTCCTGACTATTTTCAGGTGTTGGATGTAAAATGCCTGGAGACGGGAAAAAGGTTCGCCATTAAAAAAGCGCTGCGAACATTTGAATCTTCTGGAAAACGACGTCGTCAATTGCTAGAGGTGATAAATCACGAATCCGTCACTCCACACCCGAATATCGTGCGGTTCGAGAAGGCCTGGGAAGAAAGGTGGGCGAATTTTACGCCTTACATCCCTGAAATTTCAAAATTATCCAGGAATTTATTTCCAGAGGACGTCTTTATATCCAAACCGAGTTGTGTGGGCCAAATCTCAGCAACTACAGAGCCGAATATGGACCACTGTTGGAAAACGAGCTGTGGACTGTGTTGGTCGATACCCTGAAGGTGAATTTCATTGACAGATTTTACAAAAGCGAAGTATTATGACGCTGCGTTTGGTAACATTATATGTTGCTGTTCAGGCCCTCGAACATCTTCACTCCGAGAGAGTTCTGCACTTAGACGTTAAGCCTTCGAATATATTTATCTCACAGGATTACAAAATGTGCAAGTTGGGCGACTTCGGACTAGCCATTAACCTGAACATGGTGAGTTGTTCTGGGAAACTGAAGCGGAATTCTCTCTTTCCCTCCACAAATATTAAGCACTTCTATGTTCTATGGAACAGCTGCAAGCTAAGATGAATATATTTTTCTGAATATGCATCTTACAGACCAAAGCCGAATTTGCTGACGAAGGTGATCGGAACTACATGGCTCCAGAGCTACTTAACGAACCTCCCACCTCAGCTGCCGACATGTACAGCCTCGGCATCACCATGCTTGAGGTAACTTGCTACTACTTCTAGCATTTCTTTTCAAAATTCTGAACATGATTTGTATTTCTGAATTCTAATTAAATGAATTACTACTGGGATGTACGGGCTTTTAACAGTTGTTTGACCAGGATAGAAGTAAAAGATCGTCACTATTCCACTTTCGCGGACCTAAAAATTGAAAATCTCAGATTTCGTTGAAACTCCACCCAGAGAGGTTACTTGGGCTGCTGCTCACGAAAGTCATACTCATTTCGTACCGTAACCCCCTTTTTGTAGACTTACTGCAGATACACGGTGTGAGGCCAAATCTCAGATTTGTCTGTAAACTTGTCTGGAGGGGTAATCTGACCCCTTGGGTCCGAAAATCACATTTATTTTGCCGTACACCTATCTTAACCGTAAAAAACGGGGTTACGGTACAAAACGAGTGTGATTTTCGTCATCGGCGGCCCAAATAACCCGTTTGAGTGCAGTTTCAGAGAAATCTGAGACGTCCGATTTCTTTGCTTGGGAAAGTGGAATAGTGCCAGAAATTGTTGTAGCCCGCAGCATGCATTCTGGAGGTCTTTCACCATTGAGAGAACCTCGCTCGCATAAGGCGGAGCATTAGGGGATTAAATGTATGGAGCTGAAAGGGAATTTAAAAGGGAGCCAGGTCTCTATAATAGGCCCTCGATTTGGGCTACTTTTGCATTGGATAAACGCCCCGATTTAGATCGGGTAGCTTCGTGCATTCCACCGAAGTCATCTTCATCGTCATTTTTGGTAGTTATCAGTTCTGAAAGGAAATTTTTACCTACACATTTCTTTTTTTCGTTTGACTCATAACTAATAAACGAAATGAATCTTCTTCCCTAACCATTAAGGTGCAGATGTGGGCAGAATTGGGTGGCATTTATCGAATTTAAACAAATAAATAAGGGACAAATAGTGTTTCGCCCTCTCTATGGGGTTTTCAAAGTCTTACAGGAAATGCTACAGGCGTATGAAATTACGAGTTTAATACAAGAGCAGGATTTTTTTGTGAGCGGTAGGAAATGGAAGCAGGTTTTCACGATATAAAAATTTTGTGCGCCAATGTCCTAGTATGTAGTGAAGATCAGCGTTACCAAGACTTTCCCTTTAATTCAACTGTTCGCAGAAATTGTAACTACCATCCTTCTCAGACGTAGTATTTCAGCTGACAACAAAAGTCGACGTCGAAGCCGAGCGATCAGTGATTCGTAAAGGCACCCTGCCAGAATCTTGGTTGGAGGGCGTTCCTCCGACACTTCAGGATAAATTCGTACCTCTCCTGAAGACTGACCCGAACTGTCGACCGCGAGCGGGCGAGCTCCTGAAAGAGGTGGAAAAGCAAGATTTTCGAAGAGCTAAATTTAGGAGGATACGCAAGGTAACCTTTGCTTGTGTTAATTGCTCTAGTGCGCCCTTAACAAACGAAACTTTCTTTGTAGGTGAAACCTCCCAGCGACAAGGACTATTTTATGGATAAGGACTGGGATTTTGAATCTGAAGGTGAGCGCTTATAGCCCAGTTATGAATGCAAAATGAAGTAACTGCTTAACTACTTACAGACGTTATGTATCCCCCATCTCTTCGAGCCAAGCGGAAGTATGACAAGACATTCATATCGCCTCCGTTAAGGTATATATTTAGTTTTTTTTGTTTGCTTTTTACTTGTAAGATAGCACCATTTCAGAAAAGTTAGGGAATGTAGAGCAGACGACAACATGCGTTTAAAGGCAGTCTTTGGTCTCAAAATCGTTATTGAGCTATTATGGTACAGACAGCAGCCTCCTCTACATCATTACCACAATAGCGCTCGCAAATGTTAGCTCTAACTTCTAAGTGTCGATATAGTAGGTAGGTAGAGGAGGCTGCTGTCTACAGTGCTAGCATAATGGCCCACTAACCATTTTGGACAGAATGCTACCTTTAAGCACTGGTTGACAATGCAAAAGTGTGCTGTTGGACTCTAGTTTCTGCAGCTTTGTCGTTCGTTTTAAAATTAAAAA
>KN553090.1:18352-28609 GCA_000797555.1 Oesophagostomum dentatum
TGTAGAATTAGCGCATGCGAAAACAAGTTCGAGGCCATTTTCGCACGGAATAATAGAGAATCTCAGCTGAATAGACTACAAATTGGAACCTTCGGCACTTGTCCTTCCTCGAGAAAAAGAAAACGCCCATCAGTATATCAAATATGAAAGTTGTCCGAAGATGCGTCAGAATACCCTCACCGTTTTAAGGGCGAGATGAATTCCGATTCAAGTGCCTTGGTAGGGAAAAGCCAAAACATTCAAAATTCCATCATCCGTACTGTTTCTCTGCAGCTTTGCAGAAATTATATATCCTGCACATTCTACACACTATTAAAGTGCTTCAGATATCGATTCCTACTTTGTAGTTCATGTCCAGCTGTTCCATTTTATCGTAAGTTGTTACTACACTTGCTTTCTGACAGATAAGCTTTGACATTTTTCGTAACAGCAAATTTTAATTAATCAGCACGTACCTCGCTTTTGCCCAAGGAAGCGGCCCACGTAATTCTGCCAGCATGTACAGTAAACACCACAGGTCATCCACTCTACCTTGCTCATACTTCTCGTGAGTACTGATGGAGCAGTACCTAGTAGTTCCCCTGTAACCACTCTTCTAAGGAATTGTTAAAAACAAATTTGGGGAACAAACCTCTTACCTAAAAAGTGCGCGTGCTCTTGGTCTCCTCATTTTAAGCTTTCCATCATGACTGACCACTATGTATTCCCTGGCTAAGCCAAAATCTAGTATATGTATAAACCTTTCTTCGAGAGATCCAAGTTTTCCTAAGGTCATATTTGCTGGCTTGATATCTCTGTGAATAAAACCGATCTGAAAACCATTGAAAATTGGTGTGTCTATTTTCAACTTTGCAGGACTCAAATTTAGCTGCAGTTGCAGCTGCCTCTTGTTTGGCTAACATGTAAAGACAGCACACTCCCGAGAAATCGCATTACTGTTTCCCAAAGTGGAATATGTTTCTGAATCTCTTGAAGATGGAGAGGTACTCAAAATTCTGCAAAATTTGCAGAGTATATCACTTTTACCGCTTGTAATACAGTTGTGGTGTTCGGATGAGCTGTACGCAATGCTCCTCTCGCGGCATTTCTCAAAAAAGTGGTTTCTTTGACAAACTGGTCATTATGTGTTTTGCTTAACCATTGTGCGCTTTAATCCGAAGCGATAGGGAGATTGGCCAGGCAACTCATCCCACATCCTTCGTACCCGGTCCAGCAGGTCCAGTTACTCCCTTTCTCGCAACGAATGACCTTCCGGCTATCTCACTTTGACAGCCACCCATTGTTCATAAACCACCTGAACCTCGAAATCTGTTTTCAGCGTGGGTGCGGCCTTTAAGTCAGTTTTGATGGCACTAGTCGAACAACGAGTGCGAACGGTAAGTCTTGCATAGAAATATGGGATTTGACAGTGACACTAAACAGACGATGAAGAGGGAATCGGGTTTATTACTTCGCAATAGGAGGTGCTTATTGGTGTTGGATTCAAATTTCTTTCAAATATATGAGTATTTGAATAGGTAACTTCTTTGAAAGCGTTGAGTATTCGAACATTCGAATGAGGATCTTTTCGAAACTGTTGAGTATTCGAATAATCAAACATATCGATTTCTTTTTATAGAAAACCGAACATTATCGCTGACTTACACTATCGTTGGTGCAATTTCATCGGCTGTCATTACAATAGCCCTTCGTTCAGCAATCTTCTTGACTCAGAAAGAATTCTCAGAAATTTTTTGAGGCATCCGAACTAAGCAACTCTACGTATAGAACATGCTGCGCTCCTTATTCTAGAACATACGGAGAAGCGCTCATTCTACTGCAGAATTTTTCATGGGTAAAAGCGGATGTCGGGTTTGCATGCGGGGAAGCAAAATTTCACCTGGTGTAAAGACTTCCAAAAGAAAAGGTGTGGTACCTCCATTTGCGGCAGCAGCAGTAGGATGAATACTGCAAAGCAACTCCTCCCCCCTCTCCTCTCCAAAGTACGGTGCGCGCGATCCGTTAGCCGTTAAATACTCGGCTATACGTGCAGAGACCAAATCGCAGAAGTTGATAGTTCTACATGATAATCGTCAGAAATATATTTGTTAAAGCATTCCAAGTCGTATCGGCAATTAGCAGTAAATCTTTTCGGGTTTGTTTGATTTTTTACAGTGACCTTGTTGCAGCATGGTTACACTTCATTTTGCACAATTTCTCCATTCCTATCAAAGGCAGGGTCGGAATGATAATCACACAGTTGCTTTGTTCTGGTCGCAGGTGCTTGTCTAATGGTAGGACTGCGATTTAGCCCCAGCGTTTGTAAGTATACTGAGGAAGGAACTGATGTGTTATTCTTTATCAGCTTGCGTGACCGCTTTTCAGGCGATATTTCACGAGGTATGTGTTGCTGATACAGTAGCGGCCAAAGGTATTCGGACAAACGATTTTTCATGCATAACTTTTTATAATGTAGGCTAACTCGTCAGAAATTCACAAGCATTAGTATTAATACTTTTAGGGATATGCTGGTAAAGTGGTATATTTTTGAGATAAAACTCGAGTAAACACCGAATTTGGCAGATAAGTAAAGTCGTGTAAACAACAATTTGAGCCTAGCGACAACAGAAAGCTAGTATTTAGTCGGATATGCACCGGATTTGATAGCTTCAGTACATCGTGATGGCATCGAATCCACGAGCTTTTCGAAGACAGATGGTGAAATTTCTTGCCACTCTTCTTTTTTTAAAGCAAATTTTTCGTCGCGAGTGCTGCAAGTAAACTTCGCACAGCGCCTTGAAAGTTCTGCCCACATATGCACGATTGGATTTAGGTCCGCATTTTGGCTATAGAGCTACTTTATGCTACTTGAAAGCCTTCGTCGCCATCTGAGAGTTGTGTTTTGGATCGCTGTCCTGCTGTAGAATCCAGTTCGCAGGCATGCTCTTCTTAGCCAAAAGAATGGCAGAGTTTATTACTATGTGACTATAGTATTCATCGGTCACAACTCCGTCAATTTTATTGAATGGACCCATTCAGCTGCAACAAAGGGCTCCGTGTACAAGCAGAGATCCGCTTCCATGCTTCATAGTGGGTCTAATGTATCGGCAATGGTATTTTTCACCAGGAGGACGTTGAACACACTTTATTCCATCGCTTCCGAATAGAATAAATTTGCTCTCATCAGTAAAAAGTACTTTTCTCCAGCCATCGAATTCCAGTGTAGATGCTCACGGGCAAATTGTAATCTAGCCTTTCGATTTTTTGCGCTGATCATCGGTTTCTTCGCAGGGCGATGTGCAAAAAGTCCAGCAACTCTGAGGAAGGCGACGCGAAACTGTACTTCGACCAATTTTCAGGCCGACTCAAAGGTTTCTATCAGAGTATCCTCCACAGTGAGGTTCAGGTCAGCCTTGGAGCGACATACGATGCGAATGTCTTTTCGAGCTATTGTCGCACGAGGTCTCCCGTTTCGTGAATTATTTTTAACAGAGTAACGAATCTTGTATCGGGCAATGATGCTGAAGACCGTCTGCTTTGGAGCCTTCAGAACGTTGGCGATTTCACTTATCCTCACTCCAGAGTTGTTCAGATTCACGATGTCGCTTTTCACAGCTTCAGGGATTTCAGCCTTTTTCACCATGTTAGGAGTTTTATCGACACCAATGCCACCCAAAAAGCGCGAGATGTGTGTAAAAAGCCAACTTAGATTTTTTTTAGAAAATTAAGAATTTATCAGTTCCAAAATCGTGCAACACGCCTTTCAGGAACACAGCTCCCTTAGTGCAGCACACGCTTACCTCCCGAGCATCAGTTTAGTGCAGAATATCGCTTGCTGTGTCCGATGCCTGATATAAAAGTTGCAGTGCACGTTTTAAAGTTCGCGAGAAACCTTCGAAAAACCTTTTGTGTCCGAATACTTTTGTCCGCCACTGTACATACTCTATATAGAGAACAAATGCTGTGAATGGTCTGTCCCAGGCGGCAGGCAACCAGATTCGCGCGCTGTCGTCAAACTATTAAGGTACGACGGCTGCAAGAGAGAAATCTGTAAATACGCCGCTGTGCAGTATCCAAAAGAGTGTTTCTCACATGTACCACGGTGCATTCGAATTCCATTTTTTACTCGAATAATAGGCTTTCGAATATTTGAATATTCGATTTAAAATTATTCGAAGGTTCGAATAACTCCTCGAATATCATTCGATTCGGTCAAGACTGTAGTGTTTATTACGGAAACCCAGATATCCCTGATTCTATTGAACCACTAGCGTTTGTACGCTTCTGTTGCATGTATTCGTAGGCGGTTATAGCGTAGAAAGATTCCTTTGAGTATTCGAATATTTTACACTCCACTTTTCGGAAAGATCAAATACTCGAATGTTTGAACTTCTTAAGTTTTTTAATGGCCTAGTATTCGAATATTGCTACAGGTCACCCTTTAAGGTATCGAATAGCAAAATGTTTGAATAAGTGACCATTCGAAAGTGTTAGAACTAAAACAATCGGCATTTATAGTTCGCGGAACACTAAAATGCTCGATTAGGTCGAAAGTAAAACTTTCTCGAATGTTCGAACATTAAGATCTTTAATCTTTAATCTTTGATCTTTATGCACAAAAAGTGCGCTAGTGAAGGCACTAACTTTAAGGAAAATAACAATGAACAGTGCTGGAAAAGATGGTATGTGCCAATTCAGCATGATGAAAGTAGTAGAGTGTAATTTATAGTTCTAATAAACCGTAGTCTTATCCTGCATAGTAGCGAGAGATTCTGATTTATCATAGAACACTTCAAAATGATGCGCTTTAAACGTAGCAAATATAAATGTTCCACAAAAGAGGTAGATAGTTTCTCTGAGAGTAATGAATTGGTCTACGTGCTCCACTTGGTTTAAACTAAAGATGTTGATGATCGAATTTCACTCGATTAGGCTAGCATTCAGCTGGTGGCTGAGCCAGGAGATATTATGCCTCCCTCCGCATCCATATGCCCACGGATCCAGGTATTTGTGATGAACAAATGTGAGATTTGTAGCTTTTTGCCGTAGCCATTTAGCGCCGTAGTAGCAATCTTTAAGAGCCGTGTATTTTTAAAAATCTCATCCATTCCCGGTACTTGCATTTCGTGCACAAGTACATGAAGTCTTTAAAATATTTATGCAACTGGAATAAAGCCTGAAGTGTAAAACACCTACGTCATGAATTTGTTTTAATCCATATAGAACATTTATGCCAATTCTCACTTGTGTGGAAACACTGAAGATCTTGCCAAGTCTTCTGAAAACGTTTTGTGAGAGCAGATCTAATCGTTTGTAGATGATATCCTCAAAGCAATTGAATTCGCAGACTTTCTTCATCGGCGGAGGTGGTGAAAGGGATGAAACCCTAGAAAATTTTGGACCCAATTAGGACCGTCGCTGTCTCAGACTGCATGTCACAGACATTGGCTCCAGCAACGCAGTGCTATAACCACCTACCACTGTGCTCTACTGTAACGAACTATCTCCTCTGGAGCTGCTGAACTGTTACCCGTATATTAACACTTTGCTCCCAGCAGCAACATTTCCGTAGCATTCAGGCTTCAGTTAGATCTTAAAGAAGTCCCGGTATAAACGACAAAGCCGTTCTGAATTAACTTTCATTGCCTGGATAAGCCTTCGCCAAGATTAGTACCACTTTCATTAAGCTAATGTACTGACCAAATCGCCTTCGTCAGAGCCTGGAAAGTAAAGAACAGATGAGATGTATCTCCTCCCGCCCCTTCCCCCCGCCCTCTCGAATATCTGATCACTTATAGAAAACGCCAACAAGGGCTAGAAAGAAGCAATCACTCAGAAGCAAAGCATGATAGCTAACCTTCACGTTACTGTAGACCAGGTATGGACCACCAGAGTAGCTGAATACCGAGCGCACTACGCGTGGACGGATTCCTCCAGGCTTGTACAAATTCCGCAGAGGTTTGCAAAAGCAGTAAGCTCTTTGGTAATGGCGATGCTTTTACAGACCTCTTTGGCTTTTAACTTTTAACTACGCGGCTTAAAAGCATGGTACCGCCCGCCCACGCGTAGTATGCTCAGTATTCAGCTGCTCTGCTGGTCGCTACTCGGTCTACAGTAACGTTAAGATGAGCTGCCATACCTTCCTTCTGAGTGACTTCATCTAGCTTCATCTAGCCCTTGCTAGGGTTTTCTGTAAGTGGTGAAACCTTTGGAAGGATAACTCTCATTTGTTCTTCACTTTCCAGGCTTTGACGAAGGCGATTTGACCGAAACGTTGGCCTAATAAAAGTGATATCCTGAAGGCTTATCCGGCCAATACAAGCTGATATTTTATGCTTGGATTCAGTGAGAGTCGCACGTATAGAATACTATCGTTCTAAAGCACTTTGACGAGTTGATACCATTATTCCCATTCAGTGAAACTATCGGACCACTGCTCCATGCCCCTATCTGCTGCTTTGGGCGGATTCGCCGTCCTATTGGAAATGTTTAAGCTTTTTTAGCCTCGCTCAGCAGTTGTGATAATGATAAAAAGAGGAGTTAAACCGTTGAACCGGTCATTATATGAAATGTGTTGAAGGTTCCTGGCCATTTTCAGTAAAAAGCATTATAAGCCATTTATTGCAACGCCATTATACTCTCCCTTTCAGGCAAATGGACCTCCGTATCTGGGTGTGGATACGATGACGGAGGGTGTGGTGTCCTATTTGTTGCCTGAAGAAGGTTTGCTTATTGGAAGTGACTCTGATACTCTGAGATATCAGCTCTGCTTTGTGGTAACACGTTTAGGCTAAGTTGACTTTCTCGTCAAGTTCAACGCTGCGCTCAGCAAACGCTGGTCGCTTTGTGGACATTTTAAACCTCCGTAGTTTATCTCCGTACTCTACCATCATAAATTATAGTGATGATCGCTGCTATGCACCTGTACTACTTTGCCAAGGTACGGTAAAACGCTAAGACAGAGTGCAACAGTGAGAAAGCAATCCGACCTTCTTTAGATCGAATATATACATTCATGCAGACGGCTCTCGGCAGCTTGAACAAATGAGAAAACAGGCCCTTGGTCATGGAAACGTTGAAATTTTACACAGTTTAACATAATTTCTCCTATAAAATTGGCGAAACACGATGGAGTAGCTCGTCTGTTTCGGCAGGCCCTAACAGATACACACAAAATGCACGCATACGAAATCTGAACTAGCGCATAGTACAGATACTTAGCATGTAACTGCGAAATTTTGCAATACTACCATGGGTGGCAAGAATCATTTCCACTCGCTGGTACACCAAGCTCATTCCCATGCTGCTCCGCTCGCGATCAGGAGAGATTGCTATTCTAAAATTGTGAGGAAAAAAGCAGAAAGCATCAGTCAGAAACATGGTCAAGGGTCTGCTCATATTATAAAACTCTAGGGGTACATGTTACTGAGCAACTAATAGCCTATATATGAGACTAGGGAAAATAAAGTATAAAAAAGCAAATGCTTACTTTGTAATATGTCTCAAGCTTTCACCGAGAAGAGTCATAACCATGTAAGAGTACTGCTCGCGTTTTCCTGACTGTATCAGCTGAGGAACATAAGGTTTATTTTTTAACCGCCGTAAAATCTGAAATTTGCTGTGTACAAAAATTATTGCAATAAGCAAATGTTCATAAAACCGCTGTGAATCTTTTCGAGAATGTTAGCCTAGTCCTTCAAGTTGGCTCAGTGGCCAAGTCACATCTCTTGCAGTAGATATCGAAATATTCAACACGGTAAATTTATATATACGCATCATGCACGCCCGCAACTCAGAATTCAACTTTCCTGCGGCAAGATTCATCTTTCAAGGAGTTGGCCAGAATATTAGTTATATTCTTTGTTCATTCGATATCACCCATCTGTGGTAAAAATCACCGTCTGAGTCGGCCAAGCTTTCTTCTTTGTTTTCTAGCAAGCATTTGGAATTTCGCAGTATTAGCTGACTACGCAAAGTCCACAATGTGGGATCGCTGTGTGGGCGTCGCAACCGATGTGCAAGAGGTCGGATGCACATGTGAAGGAGGTCGGGACCGATGTGCACGTCGGGGCCGGTGTGCGGGAGGCCGCAAGCAGTACTGCGTAAGGGACCAAATAAGCCCCTACAATGAATCAGTAAAAAATGGATAAAAAAGATTTTCAAGAAATTGGAAACGAATTACTGCCTCACGCAACCTCAATCGCTAAGTCATCGATTTGTTTTTCGGCTTATAGGTCGGTTAAATAGCAATAAGTAGACCAATAAATTAGCGATTTAGTAATTGAGGTGGAGTGAGGCGGTGTGCATATGCGCCAGTAGGAAGTCACATGCTGCGAGCGAAGCGAGCACTCCGTCGAGTCTGGAAGTGCGGCGAAGCTGGAAGGACAGACGTTTCCCTGTATATTGAACTACCTCAACTAACTACGGCAGTTAGTATATAATATTCTCCACATGCGAGAACTTCAGTAAGTGCACAATACTAACGGATCTAAGAACTTTTTTGCTTGTTTGATTGCTTCAAGAAAGTTGCAGAAGGAATTCATGCCATCAAATTACACATCTGTTAATGGTGTCGACAACACAGTCATATGCTCCTGACCAACGGCTGTGAACTCGAACGACTTGGATACGTGTAAGCCTGCTCATATTCAAATGCATACTCGTCGATAAACTAACACCTAAAGGGATGGGCAGAATTAAATGCGCACACTTTGCGTAAACTTTTTAAATTCGTGAAATGAATCTCCTCTACTTTGGTGTAGCTGCGCGGCTGGAAGAGATCTAAATATACTGTTAAAATCTGACCTTTGTCATTTGCGCGGTCCCTTAACTATGACTGACTAATTAATCAAGACCATGACATGCGTAGCGCCTGGCGATCGACAGAGTATATCAAAACAAAAGCTTATGTCTTCAGATTTAGGAAAGTTGTGGTCATAAGAAAATGTGGGAGCGGAAGCAAGACTTACTTATTACTGATAAGGAAATAGAGGACAGTTAACTACCGGCGCATATCTCCAAGCCTCGAAACATATCGATCGAAATAACAAGGAGTCATTATCTCAATTAACTGGAAGACCGCAGATCACCCGAAGTTCTGGATCGGAAAGCCACATATGCACGTAAAATACGTAAGTCATATCCAACCCTTAAAGGCAGCATACGCGTAAAGCAAGTTCGGTGAAATTTCTATACAAGACGGCAGAAGATCTCCAGCTAAACATTACTTTCAAAGTTCGAACCTTCAGTACCTGCTCTAAGCCGGGAAAGAACACTATCAGTATGCCATGGGCTTTGAATTCACTTGACGATGCGTCAGAATACATTGGCAATTTTCGGGCTTAAGGTGAGCATCATTGAATTCGATTTGCCCACAAGCGTCCTAACTAGAAATCACAGACAAAGAATAGGACGTTACAGCATCTATTCCGCTATTTTGTCCATTTTCCTGCATTTTCCTTTCATTTTTCTCGTACACTGACGCATCGTCAAGTGAATTCAAGGCCCTTGGCATATTGATAAGTGCTTTTTTTCGGTCTAGAGAAGGCGCTGGAGGTTCGGACTTTGAAAGTCGCGTTTACCTGGAGATCTTCTGTCGTTCTGTGCAGAAATGTGACCGACCTTGTTCTCCGTGTATGCTCCATTTAAGGTCTGCCACTTATCGAATTCGAAATGATCGAATAACAGGGCAGACACAGGAAAATGTCACTGGTGCCTAGGCGTGGGTAACGACCCACTGTCGTTCTCAGTAACAGCAACTCTTTGCTCTGTTGGGAGCTTCACAATCGTTAGGACTGGGAACAAATAACAGTATCAGAGTGCATGCCTTGGGCATTCTGACGACATTAATAAAGCAATATTATCTCTGTCGAAGCCTACAGATGTTAGTACCATACGTCTATCAGAAGTGGCCTTATATTAAGTTGGAAAGAAAGTTATGAGCCTAGCTTTGAAAAATCATAACGTTTTTGCTATGAGAGCAGGAAGGGAACTATTTTGTAGTAGGTCAGAGGACTCCAGGAATTGCATCATCATTACTCATCGTAGTCTTCTCCTAGTATGGCGCCAACTTCGTCCCCGACAAAACTCACCTTCGACATTTCCACTTTTCCTCTTCACCGACGGGTACTCCGCAACGGCAGCTCACCACAAACTCGAGAAATTGTACGGCGAAGACATTATGTCTTACGCCACGGTGAAGCGCTTGTTAGCCAGGTTCAAGAAGCGAGACTACTCCCTTGATGATGAAGAGAGGTCAGGTCGACCCCAACTCCCAGC
>KN553098.1:0-10611 GCA_000797555.1 Oesophagostomum dentatum
ATGTACTGAATAAGCCGGGAAAAACAGGTTTCAGCATCTTTTTATGTTTTTTTTCTGTTTTTGCTGTTATGCTCGTCTCTTACATTTTCCGCTAATATGCTCATGATATGTTATGGAACAGCGAAGCTGTTTCATGACACTCGTTGCTCCAAGGTGCAGATGTCGGCGAAATGACCCATTGAGAAAGTGGAATGTATGACGCTACTCCATTCAAGCTGGCAACACCCCTATTCTCATGCAATAACTTTCTATGTTGGCAACATAGCAACTCGACGATATTTTTATCTTAATAATCGTGCAAAACTACCCCTAGAAGCAGATTTCTGTGAATGTATGACATATAGTACCTCTTTCACGAATTTTTGAAGATTTTTCGCCTGTTTCATAACTATATAACACCTTTGAACAATTCGCGTTTTCAAAAAAAAGAAAAGCTGGATTTGGCGTGTATGTTTGTGAGAGAGTGTGACCAATATTCTTTGTTTCTTCTTCACATAACTGCCCATTAGCGTTTGCCTACAGTGTGACTCGGGACATTTTTTTTTTCTGAAAAATTCTCCAAATGCGTAAAAAACAGAAATCTTTCTTTTAGTAAATGTTAGGACGCGTCTTTCTGTGGAAAAATTCGACTGAACCAATGTTCATTTATCTCGTAAAAATGTTTCGCTTCCAATGTAGACAATGGCCGGCTCTGAGTATGCTTCCATAGACAAACGGTGACCACCTATGCAGTGGTCTTCACACTAACAACTAAACTTTCCCCAGCGATACTGTCTTCGCGAATCAGCACATCTTGTCCAAATGCACAATTTAAACTCTCCTGCATTTCCAGAGGTA
Source organism: Oesophagostomum dentatum (assembly GCA_000797555.1). Taxonomy (NCBI): domain Eukaryota; kingdom Metazoa; phylum Nematoda; class Chromadorea; order Rhabditida; family Strongylidae; genus Oesophagostomum; species Oesophagostomum dentatum. The sequence continues at coordinate 838 of KN553098.1, forward strand.
TTTCGGTCAGTGTTTGACACATTTGGGTCAAAGCCTCGCTAAACCAAAAGCGGTCAAAAAAGAACTAGCTGGTTGATCATTTCGAAGCAATAAAAACGACGGCAAATCGCAATTTCCAAGCAGATCTTCTCTTCTAAGGTATCATTTACGCCAACTGGAGCTTCTAGCACGCGAATAAGCTCTTGTTTCGCTCAACTCCAAAGTTGCGGTAGTGACCAACCAGCTATATTTTTTTCTGGCCGCCTTTGGTTTAGCGAGGCTTAGACCCAGATGTGTCAAACACTCACCGAAACACTATCGAAAATGCAGGAGAGTTCAAATTGTGCATTTGAACAGGTTGTGCTGATTTGCAAATACAGTATCGCTGGAGAAACCATCGTTGTTAGTGCGAAGACCACTGCATGGGCGGTCACCGCACGCCTTTGGAAGCATGCTCAGAGCCGGCCACTATCCATATTGGAAGCAAAACATTTCTAAGAGATAAATGAACATTAACTCAGCCGATTCTTTCAGAGCAAGAGCGCCCTAACATTTACTAAGCAAAATATTTCTTTTTTTACGCATTTGGGGATTTTTCCAGAAAAATGTCTCAAGTCACAATGCAGGCAAACGCTATAGGCAGTTATGTGAAGAGGAAATCAAGGAATATCACTCTCTCACAAAGATATACACCAAATCCAGCTTTTCTTTTCGTAAAAAACGCGAACTGTTCAAAGGTCTTGTATAATTATGAAACAGGCCAAAAATCTTCAAAAATTCGTGGAAGAGGTACTATATGCCATACATTTACAGAGATCTGCTTCTAGAGGTAGTTTTGTACGCTGATTTAGACAACAATATCGGCGAATTGCTTTGTTGCCAAACATAGAACGTTACTGCGTGAAAATGTGGGTGTCATATAATTATTAAACGCACTGTAGTAGAATGGAAAAGTCGACACAAAGGTATGGGTTGTGTTGCGATCACAGAAATCTATAGCTGTTGGCGCAGGATTGGATTCGGGATCGACCCCTGAGTTCTCGATAGTAAAGGGTGCTCATCTGTGTTGCGCAACAGCTGATCTGTATATAATTACGTCTGAACTCCTCCAATCGGCGTTTTTCAACGCTAATTTTTTAACACAAAGTAAGAAAAGAAGAAGTACTGTGCAAACATCGGCCATCAAATCAAACATATTCTGTCAAATATCAGTCCGCGTGTCTTCTCTCCTATCACTATGTGTCTCCTCAAATTTTCATCTGTTCCGCATTGAAAAGCATGAAGATTTAAAAGTACCAAGCCTCTAGAAATGTGCATGCGTCTAACGGGGGTGCCAATTCAACAGTGTGCTTGCCTTGATCAAACATTAATTATAGTTTCTCTGTTCTCCGATATTGCGTTAGCGGGATCAATGAGCAAACGCTTTCTTCAAGGACTGCAGCGTGCGAGATGCTCATCTTTATAGGACGTCGGACTGTGCTAAGTATAATAGCATGGGGAATGATTGCCACACAAGCTGTAAAGCAGTTTGTATCGGATTCTTCTGTTAGACAAGTTCTTTCTCTGCCGTGCCTCCTGATCCGAATTACATCTACCCGAATCGTCGGTTTCACCGTTTCGGCTCAAAACGATTAGCTCTGCTGTCAGAAACAGCAATGTCGATGAAACAGAAGAATTAGCCGAAATAAATTACGGAGTACCCTGTGCAAGGTAATCTTTACTGTTTTTCTCCTTTCTTCTGGATATATGTGGTAGTCGAAGGCCCTAAAGTGGATCTCCACTTTTATAGTAGGCTCTAGACACCTTTCAGCGAAACGTACGCTTAACTTATCAGGTTGAGTCGAAAGTCTTGTCATAACCAGTTCGCAAACATGAAACAGAAAAATCCACAACAAATACGGACAATATCAGTGGTGATCGAAAGCCTCTACCTGCAGCTATAAGAGCATTGGTCTACCGAATTTTCGGTCAAATCTTGGTAATGTATACAGCATACATAAAGTCGAGTATCTGCAGACATATCTATATTTAGAGTTTGTATCGTTTTCTCCTGGCAAAAAATTATGACCCCCATGTTCCCAACAACTTCTGTTCTTGCATTGGAAGTCACTGCACTGCCAGATTAATACAATGAGAAGCAAGCAGCAGACCTCCGCTAGAGGCACCCGGTATCTTTGAAATGCTCACAAAGTTTGGGCTAGCTGACAGGTATCAAGAGAACTGGAGGGATTTGTGCTTTACATGACTATTCGGCGCGAACAACATTAGTACAGACGTCTATTGCTAGAAACTGTTCAAAAATTAGAGTGCTATGACATCACCCAATAAGGTCATTATCGTGTATGACTCGGCAATGTAAAGGAGAACAATGCACATAAGAAGCTCCGGATTAGCTTCATTATGAGAGCCGTATGAAAATTTTGAGTTAAACGACATAGGGAAGATTTTTTAATCAAATAAATCGCCTGTGGTGCAGAGGAATGAGAGCAGCTGAAAGTGTGGTAGGCTGTAATGAAAGGTTTTGCGGAATGTGATAGCAACATTTCCATCCTATGCTACGTCAACGCCGGTGTTGGAGGGTAAAAATAATTTTTCTGCAGATGTGCGCGCGACCCCACCCCACCAAAGAAACGTTGCCCGAAATTTTTGAAACAAGCCGCATTGAGAAGTATTTTTAGTCCACCGTCATCTCAAGGCGTTGCTCTGTTACAGAATCATTTTGCTTCTTTTTGACGAATTATTCGGGTAGATTTAAAAAAATACGCAAATTGAAAGCGCGAAAATTTGACTGTTGTGTTTCCTTCGATTGTAGAATGCTTGCTTCCAAAGAAATCCAAGGAAAGAAATAACCGATAGGAAGCTTAAGGCAGTGGCTACCATCTTTAAATATTTGGAGCCGGGAGCTTTCGTTGATTCTAAAGTTATTTAGCTTGAAAATAAAATCGCAAATTACGACAAGACTTTGGACTCAACCTAGTACTTGAACTAAGTGCAGAAATGTCAAAATTGTTGCAATTTGTAAGTAAAACTTGTGGATTTTTTTGTTTTCTTTGGCTGGAGATGCACAACACCAATATTTCAGCTCTGTATTGTGGAATTATGGTCGGGCATCGAAGAACCTTGTCCTCCATTACGTCATCGACACTCATTTGTACTGAGAAAAATGTTGCCATCGTGGAGAAAGAGCTCTTAGGAAAGCTTTGCAGCACACAGAAGCTCACAGGAAAGCTTTAAACTTCACCTTTAAAATTACACGTTCTAGTTAATGCCGGTAGCAGAAATTTGATCGGAAAATCGGTTTATACAAATATTCTAAATTTTTCATAGTATTTCTGGCTTGTTTCCACCTTTACTAACAGTTCAAAAAAAACATAGGCCCGAGCGGTTGATGCGAGCGACTTATGGGCACTCGAAAGTAGCAGAACGTGCTCTCTCGTATTCATGAAGATTACTGCAAAATGCTCAGCTGATCAGCTGAGCATGTTCTATGCCCTCGTATTAGGCGTGCAAGAAACAGAACCATAGTGTCATTGTCACTATCAGGAGCAGAGAACATTCCTATCCTAGGTATGATAGGATATTCGTATTCGAGTAAATTAAAGAAACTCGAGCATTCCAATATTACAATATTCGAGTGTGGTCCAGTATGCATTCGAGTAAATTTGAGTTGGAGTATTCGCAAGATAGGACTGTTCGAATACTCGAACCATCTTGAGAGATTCTGGTAAAAGCAAGGTTTCAGACCTAGCGCGACAAATGCTACTTGAACTAGCTGACAGGAACGTAGAAACTACCTTGAGACAGGTTGTGAGTGTGAAAACCTCAACACCATGCGAATCACAATGCCTATGTTAGAACAAAAGTCATGAGAAAGACTATGATATTAAGTATCTGGTCTTCTTCTCAAGGCACCGTGTGCGAAATTTTCGGCTATGAGGATTGGCAAGGAATGAAAGAAGACAAAGCCTTGAGTGTGGCTATCATAATGCAGATGCTCAATGCTGTCCTCGAACCCTGAAAAGCAGCCTTTTGTAGGGCAAAAACACGCAAATACACCCTAATAACCCTCTTTTTACAGCTTTCTAAAATTTGGAACATACTAACATTATAGCTGTACTGAGGCGGCCTTGCCCTTTCAATGCATGCCGAAATTGGAGATAACTTGGTTTAGCTCCTCCGCTGGTCCTTCAACGAACCCTCCGGGTAGCTTTCAGCAACTCACTTTCAGAGCGATATGAAAGCGTAAAGCCAGCTCAATGCAATTATTGTGATAATATATTCCAAATCATTTTAAACTTCTCTAGGAACGGCGTAAAAAGAGGGCTACTAGAGCGCATTTTGCGAGTTTGCTGCAAAAAATCAGCTTTTCAGCGTTGTAAGGTGGTATTTTCCACTCACATCAGGGATGTGCGGAATTCCGACTTCCAATTCCGGAAAAAAATACGAAAAATCGGAAATTTTCGGATGTATCCTAGGACAAAAATTTTTTTGCTTCGAGGCAGCGCAAGATTTCCGCTAATCACCTCATCGATCAATATCAACTCTAAAATAGTCCCCCTAATTTCTATTAGCAGATGACAGGATGTACAACATTATAAGATCCTACAATTTTTCGACAATCCGCAGAAATATGAATTTTAGCTAATTCTGCACATTTTACAGAAGTCACCCTAAGTAAGGGCTCATTGCCTCTGTTTAACATGACGTCTATGTTCTCTGCTCCTCACTAGTGCCGTACGAACATTCCTAGGTGTTAGTGTAGCTTGTAATAGTTTTTCAAAAATAGGGAACACCCTAAAATTTCGACTACATGTAGAAGACCGCAAGGTTGAACACAAAAATGCATAGAGTGACAGCCTTGTAAAGGTTCTGTGGAGTCTCTCCTACTAAAGCATCAGTAGGATCGGTACTACTTTATCGGAGTGTTGAACGTCTTGAATGTGGCGCAAAGAAACTATCTGCAACCACACTGTTCTTTCTCTATACTATGCTCTAACTGTACTTTACTTGTATAGGTTTTGATAGGGTCGGAGCACACCTTATTTAGCTGGCAGAGTCCTCTAAGGAACTTGTGTGCAAACAGATCATTTACACTATCCACTTTACATAGATCGTGAAAAGCGCTTTGGTAAAAATTCCTGAGTTTCTATTTCATGTAAATGCTCCAAACGCGTGTTTAGCAGATAGTTTTTTAAAAAATATTTTCTGTACAGCCCATTAGAAAATGGAGGCCAAGATGTTTTAATTTATTTTAAAAGGACGCTTTTCTTGTGATAAGTAAAAAAAAAGTTTTTAAAATTTCTTTTGTAGAAATGCTAGATGTACCGAGATTGGGGATACTCAGCGAGCTCAAAATATATAATGTAAGGAGAAACGTTTAAAAAATATTGTCACTATCCTAATGGAAGAGGTCTATGCACGGTAGCATAATTTCGGACTACGCTTTATAACAGATTGCATGTGCTACATCTCACAGTAGCAGCGGCAGTCTGTAAGATAGCTCTTGCTTTTTTCGCTGATTAATTTGACTGTTGTTGAATGTTCCCATCTGGTTGTTTTTGGTTAATGTTAGTTCTTTTAAGTTTGAAGTGTAGAAAACTTGTATATTCTTTAGTGTCATTTTTCACTGGAAATCATACCTCCGACAGTTGTGAGATGGCGGTCGAATAGTGAAGGTTGTTTGAGTAGTGGAGCGATGCAAAAGGTGAAGGTTCTTCTCCGCTTTCCAGCGAATGGGTGTCACGTTCAACACTGCATAGGTATCGGGCAAAAGCGCATATTGTACCAGTACAACATTAAACACGTTGAACACAAACATTACACAAAAAATCGAAAAAAAAACAAAAAAAGACAATGAAACTTCAAAAGATGGAGTTTCGCGCGGATACGCTCTTCGTTCCAAAGTACCGCAGATTTTTCGCTGCGGGACCAAGCAAAATCTAGAACAGCTCAAAAATTTCTTTTGAAGGGATAAATGCCTCCTTTGAAATTTCTCGAAAAGCATTTGGAACTGGAAAAACCCGCGTTGTCGGCTGGATCCGCATGGAAATTCTGATTCGAATGATTACCAGATTATTGCATAGTTTGCAATGATGATCATAAAACTTCACCTTCTCTGAAAAGTTGTTTTTCGTTGTGTCACCCGCAGTTGTCTAGGACCTTCTTCGTGCATTTTTCTTTCAAATGATGTAGAAAACTCCGCATTTCCTTCACATTCAAAGCAAAAAAAAATTAAAAGAGCCAAATGCCCGGAACTTTCGTTAGGGTTACGAAGTGTGTGTGTGCATTTGCGGAATGCGACAGACAACTATGAGAGATAAGGCGGGGCATTTGGCTCTTTTCCGAGTTTCATATTTATTGGGCTGGTGCAAATGAAACTTCCGCAGCTGCAGTGCTTGCATTTAAAATCACACAGAAAATCCTTAAAGGCAACGTACGCGGAGAACAAAGGTGTTGGTGTTTCTACCCGAAATGTGAGTCCCGAGCCTCTTCATTATAGAACTCAGCAAAAAACTCCAAAAAGGTGACAGCTTCGGCGTAAAAAGCGACGCCGAAAAGCCTCCTTGAACTCAGAATAAGAAACAACAAGCTCACCAGAGACAATAAAAACGTCCGTTTCTTAGCGGGGATAGCATTGATAAATGGAAAGGAATGCAAGTGGAAATCGCAGCAGCTAGCTTATCTCTTGATAAGCAATCTAGATGTGATGGATATTATGTCAATACCGAGCTAACTCTTTCAACTCTTAGTGAATATAGATTTGTCGCAGGAGCAATTTCACGGTGACATCTTCGTTTTTCTCCGTTTTTCTTGTCGCAGAGGTGTAAACTACATTCGAACTTCACTTTAAGCTTAAGAAAAATATATCGTTTTTTTTACGCGAATGCTGCCTTTAAGACATGATTCGTATGGAGTTTTAGTAAGGGTTCGAAAGCCCTTGCTTTCGTTTACAAATCAATTGCAGTGGCGCTACTATAGCTCTTATAATGGCAGAATACACACATTCCAAAGTACCCCAAAATTCGGGGTTTTTCGGCTATTTTCGTTTTGAAAATCCTATTTTAGAGGCAAACGCGCAAAAATAGTTATTGATGGTGTTATGATATTTCCGAAAGTATTTGCTATCAAACTTCACGGTGGTCATATTTTTACAAATGATCTGAGCAGAGATATAAGACTCGAAATTGGGTTCTGTTTCGAGCGCATATCAATGGTCACCGCTAAGTGATGGTAGGAGCTGGAATGTCGGGACTTTGTCAGTTGTTAAAGAAGACAGCGTAGTTGCAAAAGATGTACAGCATGGTTGCCCCGGGATCCACGTGAAAGTTGTAAAGTCAGAAAACTAGAAAATTTCGCGATTTTAAGGTATGCTAGCACCCTGGTTTTTTAGCACACTTTTCAATTTCCAGAGCCAAATAATTCAGTTGTATTATACAGGTCATTCTCTCTTAATCCACCACAAAACTGCACTTCAGCATTGCTCCTACGAATAGCTAAAATTCCGCAAAGTGGAGCTTATGGAAATAGACTTTTTGGACATTTTCCATTGCAAAACTCGAGAATTGGAACTTTCGCAAATGTTTTGGCAGCGGCTATGTTACGCATGATTTGCCGATTCTGAAGATGTTTCATTTGCACCAACCTAATACATTGCGTGAAATCCAGCAATGTTACATATCATTCTGCTCAGAATAGAATCTTCTTTCCAATTCTTTCCAAAAAACAACAGCGGAATATCCAGTTTCTCCATCTAATGAAGCTATCGGTGCTTTTCGAATTTTTGAAATATCTGCGTTTTTGCCGAAACAAATTGGATAGTTTTTGGCTTATCTGTTAGATACGCTTGTTACCAGTGTCTCTGACAACTGCGGGCTCGCAGTTCTGGGGTGTACGCGAGCAAAAGCTGAAATTGTGACATTGAAGTAGATTTAAGTTTACATTCTTTCCATCTTCCACATTGACCTTGTGTAAAATGGGGATTTTAGTCTAAACGGCATCTAAACTAACTGTTCCGATTGTACACTCATATCAGTTTTTTTCTTTTGCATTTTTCCCCTTTTTGCACACCTGCAATGACACCCTCTTTTAAGTTCTTCTCACATCCGCCGTAGTGATGGTTGCCAATCCAGATCCGCAAATAATGACGGTGGACAGAGCTGCATTTCTACCTGTCCAAGCCCTGCTGGAAATATACCTGCTCTAGTTGGCAGAGACAGATATGTTGCTATTAAATTCATTACCCTGCACTTCCGAAGTTCCAGTTCCGACACTTTCGAAATTGCGTGTTTTTTGAACTTCCGATTCCGAACTCCCGATTTCGGAACTTTCAAATTTTATTCCGCACGTACCTGATTCACGCTGTGACAACCGTATTCAAGGCGTTGTCTTTTTTCGTTTCATGCTAAAATCTCTGAATCAAAGACTTCCGTGTACTTCAAGAAGTGATTGTTGCAAATATTGTTTCAAAACTGTTGCAGTGCTGTGCTTCTCAAATTTGTACAGCTCATAAGTGCAAATATCCCATCATAATTGCCTTCTCCAATTTATTATACCGTTTTCTAAACACAAAATGCTGTCTTCAATACATGAACTCGATTCTACTTCAACAACAAGCAAATCATAGCCTATACCTTTCCATTCATTTCGAAGGATATCTGACCCTTAATTCTAGTTACAAAGGTTGTGTTTGTCGTGTTTTATCTATAATTCATGCGTATCTCAGAACTGGCCGTGTCCTCAGTTAAGAGCATTAAAAAACAAAAAAGTAGCAGAAACACCCAAGAGTTTTGCTCTAGTAGCCCTTAGAGTTGTGTAGTTCGTGCCTTAGCTCCCTAAAGGTTGCTGAGCGATAAAAGGTCTTGTTCTGTTGTTGTTACGACTAGTTTCACACTGGTTTCACCCCAAATAGGTCGAACAAAACATTCGAATACTTGAATAGTCGAAAAAGTCGAAGTAGAGATACTCGAATATTCAAAATTCCAACGGCTAATAAGCTATATTTCGAATACTATTCGTTCTTTTAAATGTATCCGAATATTTGAAAATTTTCGCCGGATGTCATAACTGTCAGGTTGAGTCGAAAGTCCTGTCGTGACCAGTTTGCGAGCATGAAACAGAAGGATCTGAAGCAGATACGGACTACGGACAATTCCCAGTGGTGATCGAAAGCTTTGGACTTTATCTACAAGAGAATGGGGTTATTCCACGAAAGCTTGCACAGATCCAGAAATATTTGATTTTAAAAAGAAATGTCAAAATGCCTAAGATTTAATTTTTTCAGTATCTGTCGAATTTTCGGTGGAATCTCGGTAATGTATACAGTCTACATAAAGCCGAGTACCTGCAGACATGATTACATTTAGAGTTTGGATCATTCTCCTCCTGACAAAAAATTATGACCTCATGTTCTGAGCAAGCATTGTTCTTGGATTTGAAGTCACTGCACTGTCAGATTAACAGAACAAGAGGCAAGCTGTGGTTCTCGGATAGAGGCATCCAGCGGCTTTGAAATGCTCACAAAGTTTAGGCTTCATGGTAGCTATCAAGAAAACTGGAGGGATTTATGCTTCACATGACTGTTCGGCGCCAACAGCATCAGCACAGACGTCTACCTCTAGAAACTTGTTCAAAAATTAAAGCGCTATGACATTCCCCAGCCAGGTCATTATCACGCATGATTCTGGCAAAGTATAGGAGAACAATGCGCATAAGTAGCTCCGGATCAGCTTCGTTATAAGAGCTGCACGAAAATTTTGCGATAAGCGCCACACGGGGTGGTTTTTCTTTCGTCAGGTG
>KN553102.1:1857-14991 GCA_000797555.1 Oesophagostomum dentatum
TGCTCTTACATGAACGGACACATAGCGACATGTTCTGGAAGGGTTATATCTTGTTATTACCTGTTGTTCTTTGACACTTTTCCACTTTCCTTCACTACCTAAGATTGGCTTATACATGTGCGAACAAGTAAAGTCACGTTACTTGAGCCTACCTACATTTTACGCCCCGCCCCGCTGGGGCATATAGGTCACTCCGCCCCTTTTCCTGCTTACTATTAATGCGTAAGGGGTCCTTTCCTGGTTAACTAAGGGAAATAAAATTACGTTTACATTTAAAAAAAAACTATATTCATAGAGTCTTAGCTAAGGCTATGCCTTTGATTTTTCAACTAGGGTCTGTTGCATATTGCTGGCATGCGTTCTTGCCTATCTCGCCAAGCATAGGCAAACTCGTCCACGCCAGCCTTTTTTCATGCATTGTGACGTGGACGAGCTCGCTGTTCGCGGCGAGAGAGGTAACCGGCCTTGGCAGCTTTAGGGTACGGACCCTTGAATCGTACCTCTAATACTTATTCATTTCAGTCGGAAAGCAGCAGCTCCGCACAGCTGATCAGTCAAACGTCTGGTGAGACGTCAATCGGAGACGTAGATCGTGAAGTTCTTACGGATTCCATAGTAAAATGTTGTGCGCTTGATCTCATTGATCCGGATATATTTACTGTGAGTTTCTTTCCATAGCTAAACGTACTACACTACGGTAGTGGCATTCTATACGGGCAGACATGATATTTGTTCACCTTATTATTAAATATCAAGACATCTTTTCGTTTGAGCCTGGAATAGTCTTTTTCGATTTGATCTACTTCGACCATGTATGATTTCTTCTCTGATTTACCCACGAACTCTCCGTTCCCCTTTTTTTTTCTTCAAAATCCTGCTTGTAGTTTCTGATCAAGTTCCGGGGCAGTGAACTCGGTTTCTGATCGGAGGAAGATGTTTTTTTTCGCAGGTTCAGGCTGAGCAAACTTTAGCAGGCATTTCTAAAGATTTCCTTTACATTTCCTTTCTTGTCTCAAAATGTCTCATGATATTTGATAAAGAGGGCGGGACAATGGCAAATAGCGCTTTGAGTTTAGTGTCAAAGAGTCCTCACATAGTATGTCATCGACACCTTTCTGATGAAAGCTATGCTCGTTTTATCTTGTTTCTGCAGAACTACAGCATCGTTTGTGCCGTCTTTAAAATCTGCGAAATAAACGCGATATCGCGTCGCAAGCGCCGCGTAGCCATAACTTGCTTTAAAGTGGGCTATCCGTAAAAACAACCATACCATTGAAATCGGCGTCTCCAAACGTATCTAAAAATATGTTGATATTTGGGAGATTCCGAAATTTTATTCTTAATGACGTCATCGGCGGTAATTGCTACCGATGTTGGTGGCAGATCATTGATTCACACTTACTTAGGTGTGTAATTATCTATATTCTGGTAGAAATTTAGCTTAAATAGGTTTGTTAAGATAACGTGTGTGTGTCTTCTAGTCAAAAAAAATACTAAGTTTGCATTTTCCAAAGGATTGCTCACGGTATACCACTTTTTTCATTTTCGGCAAAATTTTAACGAAAACACTTTCGCAGATACAGTGAACAGCCTATGTTATTGTTCGTTTCACTATAAAACTATAGTTTCCAATCAGCCAAATAACGGAAAAAAGCACTGCTTTGCAGTTCTTATAAGCTGTTCACTGTTATTTAGTTGTAGGTTAGTTGAGAAAATAGAAGTTTAGCAGTTTACTTCCAAAGAAACTCAGAAGATAAATTTCTCGGCTGTTACAGTGGAGCAGTGTGAATTACACATTCCTGTTTTTTTTTTCTCTTCTATATTCGATCCCCATAAGACGTTCGAGATTCCGGGGGAGGGGGCTCGATCCAGGTAAGGAGGCGTGGCCTCACCCACGGTATATCCGCTGGATATACAGCGCTCTATCGATTTATTGATGCAGTAGCCGGCAAAAGAGATAGAAATTTCAAAAGCGCAATAATGGATAAACTTAATGAACAAAATAAAAGAGACATTCGATACTGACTCATAAAAACTATTATACCATTTATTTATGTTAATTTTATTTATCACATTGAGCAGGATTTGAGATGCAGGGATGATTATTAACCTCCTTTATTAACCTCCTATCTCCTTATACTCGTACTCTTCATACTATATTAAGCATCTCCAGATCAAGCAGTATTTCAAAGTGCTAGGACAATATAACTCAAGTGCTTTTCTGAGAGCTCGCAAAACCGTTGAGGCTTCATTACGCAAGGGAGTAAAATGAGCGTAAAATGAATTAAGGTGGCATTTCTAAGAAATCCTAAAATAAGATGTTTTCACAAGATGTTCTAATCATATGGATAACCTACCGCTAGAAATATATTCGCAGTAGGTTCATTCATAGCTGAGCTCTTGCTTAGCTGCGTTTTGCCAAATTCTGCAGAAATATTTAGGGTTTGGGTTTTTCAGATTTTTTTCCCTCAAATTTTAGAAAAATGTGGACCAGATATTGCTTTAACAAGTTCATACTTCAGGCTCTATGCGATGATTTTTGGGCATTAGAATAAGCTCTCACTATCAATGTCGTCTTAACACGGGAGGCTCCTTGTTTTAGCAAGTGTGCTACTACTAAGGAGCTGTAATTTTGTAACAAAGTAAAGTTTGAGGCAGCTGATTGCGGACTTTCCGCCAACGGCCAATTAAGCCTTTAAATACCCGCAGGGTAAACATCTACAGTATTTTCTTTAACAAATCTTCAGCTAATAAAGTCAATTCCATGGCAAGAAGCTGCTTTCAGTGTAATAGCCTTTGCAATACCGAGGTATTCTCTTCAATGCTGTACTTTTCTAGATAGTAGTTGCAATACTTAAGGCCAGCCTTTGTTAAATAGTCCATATTATTCAATTCATTACTGCATACTCGCCGGCAAAAATTTGTAGTTTGAGTTGGTCTCGTTATCCAGTTTTTAAAATTGACGTATATAATCATATTCCTGCAAAGCTTCTGCTTTATGCGAAAAATCGCTCTCTAGAAATCTTGGAAATTTAGACTTTTGTAATAAATCTGAAGTAACTCGTGTTGGGGTTACTATTCTACCAGAAAAACTGTAAAATTAATAAAATGATCCTTCTAGGGGATCAGAACCGCATTTGATTTCCCACTATGAGCTATCCCCCAAGGGAAGAAGATAGCTCGAGCTAATTGTTAAGCAGACACATTGATTGTGAATAGAACTTTTACTGTGTTACTGCCTCGTATTACTTCGACATAACATTAACTTAAAGGATCCGCTAAAGCTATTTATAATTAATAACAAGTTTTACTAACTTGGTAACATAATTTCCAGGGTAAAGGATTCCGTGCACTACTCGACCGAATGTGGCAGTTATCGAAACGTTCGGGTACATCACCCCATGACATTTTTCCCGACACTCAGATGCTACAGTCTGTGAGTTGAAGCTTATCCTAAACTTCGTTAAAAGCACTAACATTTACACTAAGTACGCTTGCGACCACTCCTTTTTCCGTAACCTGAAATTAAATTAGAGTTTGAATAAAGATCCTAGTACTCGCAGAAATTTAAGAATTCGGTATAATTTTCAAAAGAAAGCTATGAGAATTAACTGAATTGCACAGATGATTTATGTGTGAGGTCCTCTTTATCAAGAACTGATTGAAAAAGTCCAGATGTGGCTTCATAGCCGCAGCTGAGCACAGAAAAATGTAAAATTTTTAGAAAATTACTCAAATTAGGCTTTTCCAAAGTTTGTTTTCCCGCAACCACTTACTGTGCTTATATAATCTGCGCATTTTCGCTACAGCGCATGTACTTTCCTAAAGGCTTTCAGAATGTTTACTAGGATTCTTAGCTACATTTCAACGGAGGTTCCGCTTAAAATCTTCATCTAAAAATTATGAAATTTTCAATCATACGCAAAAAATTGGTTGCTTCTTTAATGTCGCAAATTTTACGCTTAAAAGCATAAAAAATTAGCTTCACCTCTCACTGTGATTTAGGGAGAAGCGCTTTTTTTTGACCTTATGTAACATTTTTCTAGCATTTCTTCACGAGAAACGTACACAATCAACTTTACCCGAATCCAGCACCTATCCTGAAGAACATTTTGAGTCCTCGATGAACGTTGTAATGGAAGAAAACATAGCATTGTCACGAATTCTGTCTTTTTGGTTTGCTAGTGCACTCCAGCGCCACCGTAAAACAGCATGGACAATTCGTCCAAAAGAATGTTGCGACAGGCTGAATGACATCTGAAATGGTTCTCCTGGTTAGGATCACCGTTAACGTGAATTTCTTATACTATGAAATGGTAGCGAACCTATTGTTCGTAATTCATCAAGAACAAATCCCTGTTTAGAACAGTGCTAGCATTTAAAAAAAAACCTCCTAGTGTCCTTGGATACAGCCTTTAGTGCTCTAGAAAAGCTTTTTTGGCAATGACAGTTGTATGATGCAAATTCTATAGTGCCGATTAGAAAGGAGGCTCATTAATGATTACTAAAATTATTTTCAGGCACTGCAAACGAATCTGCGATTTTGTATGGAGGATCTAAAAAACGAGCTTTCTCGCACCTCTCAAGGTGTATGCCTGGCGATAGAGTCGCTAACCTACTGTGATAAGGTACGTTTGAAGGGAATTTTGTTTTTAGCTCATTTGATAGCGTATATGACTGCTTCATTTTTACTGCAATTCTCAGTAGTAAAGAGGAAAGATAAAAATTCAGCTGATTTAAATAACTACTTCCTGTTGAGCTGAAAGTAACGGGAAACGGCTTCCATATCCGGTAGAGGCTGTTGATTTTCGCTAACGGTAGTAATTATGAGTAGAGTTTAGAGGTTGAACAGGGCCTGTTATAGTAGAGTACATATGTAAGCTGGAAAGGTGGAGGTGTTAGGTTACAAAGAATTCTTGGGATGCAACGGTAATACCTTGCAGGCTGATGCAGCCAAAAGATTTGAGGAAAAGAGACTTTGTCGCTCATAGCGCTACGCTAGCATATACCTAGTTTTTTTAATTATGATCAAGACCAATGTGCGGTTTTTTGCCATAAATGGATACGGTAGTGATAAGAAAAGTAGGTATAAACCGTCGAGAACCCCTTCATCCACAATTTGAGTTCAGAAAAATCTGGACGACTCAGTTCTTACTTCAAATACATAAGTGAAGAGGTAACCTTCACGACATTTTCCACCTTAAAACTGTTGATGTTAGTCATATTAAGTAACTTTAAAAATGAGCGACTTTGAGGGTTTTTTTTTTAGGATTTCCGGGTTGTTCATGGTTCGCGAATTAGTCACGACTGGAAATGGCGCAGCAATGTCCTAGGGTATGTTTAGCTTTTTTTTTTCTTTTCAAATCTGATAAAATGCTGTTAGGACATATTTTCCAAAATTCGCTTGTTATAAATGGCGCTTCTGCTTTTGACCGGTTCTTACAATCTGATCATATGACTAGATTGTCAGAACCGGCCAAAAGCAGAAGCGAGAGATTAAAGCAGATCCAAGAGCTAGTAAATTCGGGGGAAGTAAGAATCTCTACGAGTGATAAAGGTGGCGAGTTCGTGATTATTCCTAATCAGTTAGATGTCGCTATAACGGAGTTACACTTAGCAGATACGTCACTTTATCAACCGTTTTCGTTCTCTGAATTTCAAAAACAATATCGCAGGTTGAATAAGACGTGGGTGGGGATTGCGAAAAAGCAAAATTATCAAAGGATGTCATTTCTCGCCTCAAACTTGAACTACCTACTTGTCCCGTCTTGTACGTGTTAATAAAAACTCATAAGCTTCCGCCCAACGAACTGAACTCTACCAATCCTGCTACCTTCAAGGTTAGGCCAATAATAAGCAGTCTAGGAGGCCCGACGGATAGAATTGGATGGTTTCTTAGCACCGTGTTAGGACAGCTACTTCGATATATACCAGCCCATTTAGGTAATACGCAAGCGTTTCTAGACCACTTACGGGAAGTACAGATTAGCGATGAGTGTTTCATGGAGACCTTTGATGTTAACGCGCTGTATACTAACGTATCGAATGAGTCAGCTATGCAGGCTGTTCTCGAGCTCTTAACAGAAAATGAGAGAAATGTTAACTTTCATGGTCTTTCAATACGACAAGTAATGAGTCTTTTACAGGCTTGTTTAGACTGCAACATATTTAGGTGGTCGGGAAGGTATTTTGCACAAGTAAGAGGTCTTGCTATGGGCCAGAGGCTGGCACCTATCCTGGCTGTTGCGTTCATGAACAAAATCGAAACGCCTGTCTTAGAATATCGTCCGTTGCTTTATCACCGATATATTGATGACTGTTTTGTCATTTGTGCAACGCAAGCAGAAATCGACAAATGCTTCGAATTACTAAATGAGCAGTCTGAGTATATAAAACTCACAAGAGAAGTCCCTGTACGTGAATGGTAACCTTTTTTGAACGTGCAAGTTAAAAGATCTAGAGATATGTTCGTCACGAAGTGGTACCGCAAACCTACCAACAAGAATATACTAATCCACGCTCTGTGTGCTCATCCAGTCCATATTAAAAAGGCCATAATTCGAAGCATGCTTCGCACAGCATCAACTGTTTGCAATGGCAGCGAAGAGAAAAATGAATCAATATCTTTGGCAAAGAAAGTGATAAGATCCAATAGATATGCTATACGACCCTTTTCTAGCGGACATCGGAATACAAGACAAAGACAAGCACATGAGGTCGTAGATAGAGTCCCCTTCTTCGTTCCTTTTGTGTCTGACGAGCTGAGTACTGCAATTCGACGATATGTGACAAGGTCCGGTCTAGAGAATTCCGTAAGAGTACTCGAATTGCCTCCGAATAACTTAAAACGCGTACTCATTCGAAATCGCATGTATGACCGAATATGCATGAAGAGCGACTGCGTAATCTGCCCCTCAGGAAAAAACGGCGATTGCATACGTTCAGGCACAGTTTACATGATTTCTTCCCTGAGTTGTAATGACAAGTGTATAGGAGAAACTAGTCGCCCATTATGCGTAAGAGTGAAGGAACATTTAGATGGGAGAGATAAATCGCGCACGTCCACTCCACTAGGTGCCCACAGGTTACAAAAGCATGCTGGAGCTAATTTTAATGCGGCGGTAAAGATCTTGGCGCAGGAACATCAAACGTCAACACGAAAAACTATGGAAGCTTTTTGGATACAGGCAAAAACTCCAGAAATGAATCGAAAGGAAGAGTGCATCTCTATCACTCGGGAGTTATCTCCCTATCTTGGTCAGATTTTCTAACCATATTGGGATGCTCTAGTCATCTGCCGGTGTTCTCAAAAAGCGGTTGTGCGCAAGTCGTCATCAACGGCATCGGAGGGTAAGTTACAGCACCGCTTTCACGAAAGGAGTTCTCGAATTAGTAGGGATGTTAGCAACGACGCTGATCGACTGAAATGTAATTCGTCACCCCGTTCCAGGCTCTGAAGAAGGCGAAAGTCGCCGAAACGTTAGCCCAGAATGAAGAAATTATAACAACCTTGTCAGGCTTAACTAATCTTCACAACTGTACTCAATGCCAAGGTTCATCAATCGACAAGCATTCGAATTACTACTTCTTCATCGTTATATAGCTGTCGTGCTCTGGACATTACAGCCAAAAAAACTCCAAAATAGCAGAGGCATAACAGGAAACCGCTAGTGCATGCAATATTTGATGCCACTTTTGGGAATAATGTCGATAACACATCCTGACGAATGATCTTCATTTCATGCGCGCCATATTGTGAGGAATTCGGTTATAAGTAGTTTTAAAGGTAGCAGTAGAAGGGACTATACTTCAGGTCTTCTCCATTTCTGGAAAAATGCCATTTAACTTGAAAAATCGATAGCTTTCTTTGCACTATTGAAACATGTTTAGTGTATTCAAAGCTCGCGAGAATCAGTCCTTGGCCGAGATCATCAATGTGGTTGTACATAATTATGAACTGGACAAAAACCTTCTGAGAATCACCTGCAGCAAAAGCGGTGAAGAATTTGGACCAGCCAAAGCATTCCCAGATCTCAAAGAGAAATTAAGAGAGGTAATGCAACTCGGTTATTTTTATGTCAGTATAGAGCTAGTGTTTTTTTTTGTTCAGGTGCTTCACTCAGTGCTCTCATCCTGCTCGGTTAATGTGTTACAGTCAATACAGATGGTTGACCAGATTATGAAGGCCTTCGCAGAATCAGATGTCAGACCGCCATTTCCGCTTCGATGCTGTGGGGACGATATCTTCACCATCTACTCTCTTCTGAGGGATTTCAATTATCACTATCTTACCATAGGCGAAATCATTCAGTCGAAGCTTCAAGGTGATTTTGCCTAAACGATTTAAGTCGTTTCCGCTTGCTGAGGCAATTTTTTTAGTTTTGCAACCTTGCTTTGCAAGCTTAAATGCTGATCATCTACGCGAGCTGGAGGAGTTCCTCGGACCTTTCCAGGAGACTTTCGAGTCGTTATCTCAGGAGCAGCCTAATTTCCATAAGGTATGTACCTCATTCCACTTTCCTCATTGTGTCTCCAGAAGGGAGAAAACCTCTTATTCTGAATTGTTACAGGTCCTTCCTGAATGGTATGCTCTGATGCACGAATGTCATCCATCCTCTGAGGAGATATCACCACTTTTGAGAGAACTAAAAACGGTTTGTTTCCTCTACGTGTTTCCAACTTCCTTAACCTGCTCTGTCCGCACTACATCACCCCCATGTTAAAATGGCCTCGCCTTGCGTAGAAAACTGTAACCTCCAGTATGTTAGTGGTTGCCTCTGATATAAAGCTAAGCTAACGTCCCACCAGATGGACTGTGCATCAGTAAATCCTGTAGTCCTACTCGCCATGCTATTCCAGCCCATGTTTTCCGAGCCTCAAGACACGGTGCCTTCAACAAATTCAGCATTCAAAATATCTGCAACCTCATTTTACAGTACAAATAAAACATCACATACTTCGGCGTATTGTAAGACATGTGCAACACGGGGGATTAGAACAGATTTATTTCCTTATAAGGTCCAAATCGACAAAAATCTCAGTCAATGACATGGTCGGAGCGTTTGTAGTTACGCCTAAGGAAGTAAACGCTGCCGTCATTCACCCACACTTGCAATAGCAGATCCTTCATTGTGCGTCATCTGCCACAGAGTTTGGACGAGAATATATTAGGCTCAGTAGTATTTGAGTAGAAACCGCACACACAGCGACCACCAAAGAACGTTATCATACGCCTCAATGTGACACCCATTCCGTCCGATGTTGTATCTCCTTGCAAAAATAAATTGACCTCCGCTAGCATAACGTCCATGGATTCCAAAAACTACAAGGTTAGGTCATTACTGGTAGCGTCGGAGGCCTCACCGATAGGATATCATAGCTTCCAAACCTTATTGGGACAGTTGCTTCAACATATCGCAGCTCATTTTCTTAATATGCGAGCCCTTCTTGACCAACTTCACCGAACCAGTATTGGCGGTGGTAGTAGTGGGTGGTGGGTGGTGATGTGGTCATAGAGTCTCCTCACATCGCTTTGCACTAACGTGTTGAACAGCGACGCCAAGCAAGTAGTTTGCGAGTTGCGGGTGTATAACGCCCTTAAATCTTTATGGTCTCACTATAAGAACATCCTGACTCTGCTAAAAGGAGAGGATGCGGGAACACGACCGGAGTTCATGGCAGTGCTAAGCAGTGCTAAGTGGCGGCACCCCTCACCATATGGATGTTTGAGAATACGGATCACAGAGAAAAACGGGAAGGTCATGAGAATTCCGAGATGTTATCGGTTGATAGTGCTTCCGATTACAATCCACTCTTTATTTTATGATAAACCTTTTTTTGTACAGATACTACCTGGCAAAAAATTTTTAAACGTTTACAAAAATGTTTGGTTCTCACCATTGTCTAGTTGTTTTAGAAAGCCAGCGAACTCCTTGTCCGTGAGCAAGCCACGACTATCACCGTCGAGCATCGGATAGCTGCCATATTTAATCCCAGGCACAATAGGAAACTTAACCTGATTTGCACTGATCATGAAAGGTAGGCCTTTTCTTTAGTGTTTAATCCACTACACAAACCACCAGTTACTTCATTCGCTCAAGGTCTCAAGCCTGCGAACGAATACGAGCACTTTGTGGGATACGCACGCAACGGGAACCTCTTAGTCGGGACAGTTCATGCGAGGGTGAGCCACATCGAAAGCGGCGATTGTTTCTAAATTCTCTAGAAGATGATCCAGTTGGCGACGATGAGTTGGAATGCTATCTACGATCACAATATCCAGCTCAGCAGACAAGGTAATCTTTTGCTTTTTCTACGTTTAACACTGAACCGAGCCAGCTGGCTGTGCTCGGACCGTGCGTATATTTATCATCGCATTGAAACATCCAGTTAGCTGATCAGGGACTTCCCCAAGCTGTTCCACCGTAACGAGAGAGCTTTGCTGTAGGCTAACATTTTATTAGAAATATCTTGAAGTGCGAATGCACTATGCTTTGCTTGGCCGAAGATATGCCACCACATGCTCGACTTGATTTTGATCCGGAATTGCTTAAAGGGGTACTCAACCAATTTCAAAATCAGATTTAGACTCTAAAGCCTATTACATGGCTACTACGGTAAACTTGTTCATTCACTCACTTGATCAAACTGTTTTTTTAATTTTATTCTTAACCGCACTTACCTATTTATTTTAATCATATGTTTTTTGCCCATTTATTTATTTGCACTCAAAGGTGCATCATAGTTAATGCGACTAAAGAACAGAAAGCGTATGGGGGAGGTAATTTTTACCAAAAGTAGAGCGAAAGTAAAATAATATCTTTGAGTGTTAATATATAACACTTAGTTCCGAAATTGCACTCGGCAATTTTCGATGATACTGAGTTAAAATCAGGCTATGTGTGTTGTTGGTGCCGTCATACCTTCAGGCAATGAAAAAGTAACTCTTTTGCACTTCGGGTCTTTAGTGCGTCCATGGCAGTTTACATTTCACTACGGTGTGACGATCTCGAATGTTCGCACGATGAGATGGCTCTGCTCAGTTTTCGTCAAATAGAAGAATTTCGTCTGCTTTGAACACAGTAAAATAGGTAGCTACTTTCAGGGACGTGGTAACGTTCTGGAGTACTGTTGGGCAGGCTCAGTTCCCATCACTGGCCTCACTGGCTCGACGAATTCTTTCTGTGCCTGCATTAGCACCAAAGACTACTTTCGAAGAAAGGCATGCTAGCGTGCAACCAGAGCAGTTACACACTTTCTTGATGCTACGGTCAATGTTCGACACAGAAAGAGATGAATAGAAAGCCCTCCATGATGCCTTCATGACCACCACACTGCCTTGGTAATTCGGAAGGCTGTAAACTGTATTGTCTATTGTGCAGTTTGGAATTGTGTTTAAAGGTAGCGAGTAGCAGCTGACCTAGTTCTCCTACATTTATCGGCTGGAAAGGAACTGATCTCATTTAATCATATTTGGGTAGACATTTTGCATAGTTCTGCTAGCAAATGTCAATATTTTTGTAAATATCGCCAGGAAATGTATTTGGCAACAACTTTTGTTCAACATAAATGATGAGATTTACACCCTTTCGAGGTACAGTTCAGATTGTACTATATGTCGCAATTAACGTCTAGTTCAAGTTCTTCACCTGCCTCTTAGCATCTCTCTGCAATACTTACTCTTTATTTGGCCATTTATAAATTTTGCACAGTAGGTGCTTGGAGATCGTTCTTTGTCAAGAATTCTATTTATTTATCGTGCTGCTATATGTTACAGTGAGCCAAGGCCTGCTTTGGCTTTTCTATTTGTAATAGTGTTCTAAAGTCTATTAAAATTTCATTTTCACACTGTGATACGTGTATATTATGGAGTGCTTCAGGTGAAACTACTGCAAGTTTGTGATTACTGCAATCCCGTGAAAATTTTAGATTAACAAATCGCTCTTTAAGATATTATTTGTTGATTAGGCACTATCGCTAGACTTTTTTCATGTTGTAATCTATTTTATTTTTTTCGTTCTCGTTAAGCTACATGTATTTGTTTTTTTCCATCCCGTAATCACTGTTGTGGATCTCATCACATATCATTTTAGACATGCATTCAAATGTTATTTTGTGATCAGTGTTGCGATAAAATTATTCTTTCTTCTATCTGGCTGCTTTCACATTTACTATTGAAGTAGGAAAATTTGACCATTACCTTATACCCGGGAAGAGTTATAACGTCTTCCTCTTAGTGATTGCTTTTTCTTTCTTCCTAGAAACAGGGATATACATCGATCGTTTGAGCCTCTGCTATTACTCTGGAACTCTTCGGCACAGTGCCCATCAAAACATCTCATAATGCGTTAAATGTTTCGGGACGGAAACGGCAAATTTCATATTAACGCGTGTTGTGTGAGATGGACATACGCCAAGGGGAATGCACACATACCTCTGCACCGTACTTTTGCTGGACCAGTTTTACCCCATATGTCACGCAAGACATTAGAAACGACGACTACAACTCCCCACATGGCCTTATTCTCTTCTTTGATCTGGGATCTGCACTGTATACGTTGTGGGAACCACTGCATGGAGGGAGGCAGTCATCCTATTCTCCCCATTGCAGATACAGTCGTGAATTCAAACACATTTAGGAAGACTTCGCCCGCTGCAGTTGTGTTGGTTCAATTATCCAAGCTTGAGGTAACTGGTGTGATACCTGGAATGAGTCGGCCAAGAGCTTCAGCTTCAGAAACGTTAATTAATTTTTGCAGTTAGCAGCTTTTGAAGGCTTCCTGTAACTAGCGTTGCGTCAAAACAAATATGTTAGGCGTCATCGTAGCACTGTACATGTACTGTAATATTTTTTCAAACTTTTACCCGCATCTGCCAGGAACTGTGTACGTGTGGCGCAGAAGCGTTGGCCTTAATGGCAAGAAGAGGGAACTTTTATGCACTTTCCAAAAAAAAATATAAAAACTACCTAGCATCTCCATGCGGCATCTAGGTGACCGTATTTAATGTAAATGAGATAAGGCAATAGTCGGGCATGATGTATACATACTCTCTTTATCAGCAGGGTTAAACTCCAATTATCAGCAGGGTTAAACTCCACCCTTTACTTTGACATCCCATGAAATCGATACCTTT
>KN553114.1:0-11517 GCA_000797555.1 Oesophagostomum dentatum
CCTAGCAACTTGAGGGTAGAACGACTTTAACTGGCAGTTCTTGTTGCAAATTAACCACCGGGTAAGGCTAAATTACTATAGGTGGGTCGATCCAGCTCGGTTTCCACGTTCAAGTAAGACACTCTTTAGAAGGCTGGAGTGTCTTTTTCCGGAGGGCGCAGCAAATCTATCGCATAGCCTTAAACTATGCCCTAGGGGAAAGGTTTATCTAGCCGGGTTTAATCTCAATCGGCTGGGTTAGGCTTGTGCCTTTCCTCGTAGGAAAGAAAAGTGAACTTTCGCACAACAATTTTTCTCTGAAAAGGATGAAAGCAACAAAACCCATAATGCATCTCTGTAGTGCTGATAGTGAGTTCGTTGATGTAAATTTCGCAGTGCATCCCTCAGCAGGTGCTGAGAAGAAGTCCGTGAACAAGATTTGTTATTTGTATGCTACGGTACGTGATTTTAATCTTGCAGAAATACGGGCTTACGATACTTCTGGTAATCATTGCTTAAACTCAGATAATCGCCGGCTTCGAGCCGTCTCGATACTGACATGTTCTACGTGATCTGACTGAAGCTCTGCCTTTAAGCCGTGCCATTACTTTACTATCTTTCTTCGATAACTTCTCTTGTCCAGAGCACGTGAAATTCGCGTGGCGACGAATCCTCTAAATATTTATTAACGTCTTCTGTATTTGTGATCAGTGTAGCTTTTGTTTGCTGAATTTTAATATTATGTGTAAATTTGTTAACCCTTGTGTTTTTTATCGGCTTTGTTTTCGATGTTGTCGTTGCAGACGTGTCTATAACAGCAATATAAAAGTAGTAATCTCGATGCCATACTACGGAAGGATGATGCAAATGCTGGCGTTTCTGCTAGTGGCCTTCCTGGGAGTTCAGGTAAAGTTTTGATTCCTTATGCTTTATGTTTTTCCTTTGTTATGAAAGATTATTAAGTGTAGTAAGTGCTTTAGGCGGACGGCGACAGGGGACCATCTTACCAGTTCCCTACCAAACCTCCGTATAACCCACCAGTTCCTCCTTATCCTAATACACAACCTCCGTATAACCCACCAGTTCCTCCTTATCCTAATACACAACCTCCCTATATCCCACCAATTCCTCCTTATCCTAATACACAACCTCCCTATATCCCACCAATTCCTCCTTATCCCAATACACTACCTCCCTATAAACCACCAGTTCCTCCTTATCCTAATACACAGCCTCCCTATATCCCACCCATTCCTCCTTATCCTAATACGCAGCCTCCCTATATTCCACCAATTCCTCCTTATCCTAATACACAGCCTCCCTATATTCCGCCAATTCCTATTTACCCAAGTTTACCTCCCTATGTGCCACCAACTCCACGCTATCCCACGCTTCCTCCATACTTTCCGCCATATCCTCCTTACCCTCCTTACAATCCACCATTGCCTCCTTATCCAAATCCCCCTCACGGGGGTTCAAGTGGAGAAAAGAAAGGAGGAAAGCACCATGGCAAACACCACCACGACAACAACGGAGATTAATAAAAGTGTCAAATCACCACGGCAACAACATAGATTAATAAAAATGTGAAGCGTAAATATCATGTTTGAAGAGCTGTATTTGGTTACCAATGGAGCATCAAATTTTACCTCGATTAACTGAATTACCAGAAGTTATAACAGCACCATTGATCTGATTAAAATCTTAAGACACTGCGCTGTTTGAAATTTCATGCAACAAAAGCGAGGTGGCACTGTATGAAGTGATCGTAAAGGCACAGCCGTAAGTAAAAAGTGATGCCTAGTTTTCGATTCTATGGGATATCGAAGGGGTGCTGATGCTGATTGCATAGTTAGTTGTATTGTATTTGTAAGCGGCTGGGTAAAAAATGGTATTGCATTATTTTTGAAGACAGCTTAGGCTGGATTTATTGCTATGACGCAGCGGACAGGTAATCAGCAATCGGCAAGGTGCTTTATTCCTCTGTTTCAAAAAAAGAATGTCCCTGCTTGTTAGCCCACAGCTTAGAAAATCGAAAAAAGCGAAAGACGGGGACTAGTAACGTGTTGTGGCCTGGAACATGTTCGGTTGTTGGGCTGCTATAGAACGGATGCAAGGAGCAACGTCCTCTACGTCCCTATCAAAGTATGTAGTAGCTGCAGTTGTTAGACCTAATTTCTTTAAAAAAAAGACATTCACCCTTAGCCGCAGTATCAGCTCGATTAAAGACAGTGTACCACGAAATTTAAGTTCCTGCACATTTATCACCAATCGACGCCTTTTGGTCTCTTCTTTTCATTGAAGAAATTTGAAAAGGAAATTCCCAGTCGTTTTTGAGAAAAACCGTTGTACAGCGTCTTGCTTAAGTGCTGATGTACGAGTTAATATACCGATATGATGTGTCAAGGCAGAATGAATGAATGGTTATTGACTTAGTAGATCTGTTTTGACATGCTTTTGTTTAGCATCGCTCGTACATTAGCTTCAAAAACGAGGCGCTGTACAGCGGTTTTTCTCGAAAACGGCAGAGAATTTCCCCTTGAAACTTGTGCAATGGATAGAAGGGACCAAGAGGCGTCGATTGGTACCAAATGCGCAGACACTTATATTTCGTGGTACACTGCCTTTAAAGAAAACGCAAAATAGGGTGAACTCAAATAGAGCAAAAACGATTTTCTGAACCAAAGTAAGTGTCCAAGCACCAAAGATTTGGTAAAACGAGATGAACGAAACACTGCATTTAAAGGAATATCATTAACAAAAGGTGGTTTATCAAGTGCATTATTGATTGTACTTCTTCCCAGGTTTCTGCAGTGTCTGCGTTGAAAATCTGCGTGTCAATTGTCTAGGGTAGTTGTAAACTGAAAATATGAGAAAATTTAAGCGAAGAGAAGAACCGTGTCCCACGTAAACGGGACCTGAATTGCGTGAACAAGCTATTTTGAGTGCACATTAGGATCTAAACAATGTCAAGAAATAGAAGAATGTATTGAAGTTTAGGATACATGCTCAAACACTCATTCCGGCCGGATAGAGGGCGAATGCTTGCCGACGAATCTTTCTCTCCCTCTCCCTTTCCCTCTCCCTTTCCTTCGAGATGTCTCTGTGGTTCTCTTCTTCACAAAGTTTCCTTCTTCATAGAAGAATTAGCCAAGAATCGTACCTTAGGTAAAATTTGGCAAAAAAGAGTCAGCTTTGACGCAGTTTGCCAGCACTTGTAGATCAGCCGCTGCAAAACTAAATGAACCGCTGAATAGCGAAAATCACGCTGATTAAAAGGAGGACCTCGTATTTGGAAAAGGTTTTCTACTTTAACCGACAGTTGGACTGCAATCGCCCCTCTCCTTCCTCCAGTCGATGTCTTTCTTTCTGCCAGACCAGCTTCACTTTTACTCATTCCCGTCAAAAATGGGCCTTCGCTTTTGTTACTCCTTACGTCCGAGTATTCCATCTGTGGTACGAATCGGACATATGACACGAATCTTTGGATCTTGACAGCTACGGTCAGGTTGCCTAGGGGCATTTAGAATACCCACTGCTGCTGTGAACAGAACACATTTAAGCGTTCTTTCTCCTTAAAAATTTCTTCTCATGTGAGTAACAACTGTACGTCTTCGTATAGAAAGCCAATATCCACCCCTAAATGTAAACATATGTAACACTGCTTCCGATAGGTAACGCTGTTCAGTGTTCATAATACTGAAGAAGTGGTACAGAACAACTCCCTTATGCGTAATTTCGATCTCGACTCACAAGAATTGAGTAGCGCCATAAAAGGAAGTGTTTTCTTCAGTCGAAAAGCTGGTGTGGTGCATCCAGACTGCCGCAGGAAAACCTACAGTATAGCTAGAAAACCTGTGCCACTGTTCCCCCTCCACCACTCCCATAGTCCCCACGCGCGATAACTGGTGTCCGATTTTGGGGACCATGAGACGTGAGACAATATGAATTGTTCAGGCGGGTCCGGGAAAGTCTTACCGTAAGGCGTGGAATATAGCGCAGGTTGTGCAGTCAACCAAGATGCACGCTATTGACGCGCAAAACGCAAATTTCATAGTTTTTCAAGTATTTTACAGTGTTTTCGGGTACTGTGAGGTTGTCTTGTGTAATTTCGAAGCAGTTCATGCCGCTTAGGCCACACTTGAACTCAGAACTTCGTAAAGAACAGCTGTTCAAGCAAAAGGAGTGTTTGTGTCTGTTCTAGAGTAAGATCGTAGAGTGGTTATGCGAATGAATGTCCGTTTTCATTACTTTTACGCAGTTATTTCATTTATTTTACAAATTTCTCGACACCAGCACTTTATTCGTTCTGACTCCAGTGACAACAAATTTTTTCACCGCACACAAACTGGTAAATGATTATTTTTCAACTAAACAGCATTGAAATACTCCATCACCAAATGGACATTTTGACCCTCCTCCATTTGTATACTGCGTATGTGCCTCTCTGTGATATCGAGCTCCGCAAACATGCGTTTCAAAGAACATTGCCTCGCATCTGTTGCACTGGTATACGATATCGGAAGCCACTGTTTCCAGTATGTCGGCGCGCCTGCGCGGGCAGACCACCAGTCTGATACAGCAGATTCACCCGTTGTTTTAAAATTTCATGAGTTAAAGGACCGGCAATATTCCACAACTCTTGTTGCAGTCGTTTGGAACGGAATAGGGATAATGTGAGACATGGTCCCACTGTTACGACTACTGATTATAGCATAAGGTTAGCAACATGGAGAGACTAATGAAGAAAGCTAAGGGCGAATGGCGTCTTGAAGTTTCGGTTAAAGTTTTTCTTAACAAAACCAACCAACCAACCTTTAACCTTTTCTTAACAAATGTCTACTACTTACTGCTGCCCCCTCGACCGCTTCCTGTCTTCGCTTTAAATATGAAAGGGTCATAAGATGCACGCAGAAGTCACGAAATGCAATAGCCACACTTGAAAACGTCATGATGGTTCTTTTCAATTTAGCTGGCTGTTTCCCCTCGCGAAGAAGCTTCTCTTTTGCTGACTTTAGCTTTTGTTTCTTCGTTTTCCATGGCAGATACGCAATGGTTATCTGCTCTCTTAATATAACAGAGTAAAAACAAAACCCTGTTAGGTAACTGGCGCATGCTAGCAAAAATCACGACAGGGAGGTAAACAAAGTTTTAAGGATTAGAATAAAGCAGCATGAGTATGAACTTCAACTCAGATTTAGTTTAAGTGGTTTAAGTGGCATGCGTTACTTCGAAATTATGCTAGACAACCTCACAGTACCCGGAAATACTACAAAATACTCGAAAAACTATGAAATTTGCGTTTTACGCGTCAATAGGGTGTATCTTGGTTGACTGCACAACATGCGCTATATTCCACGCCTTACGGTAAGACTTTCCCGGACCCGCCTGAACAATTCATATTGTAAGCGTGAGCTCCAGTGTAATTAGGAGAACTAGAAGTCCTGGAGACATAAGCGTACTGCATGGTTATGGATGATCACCATCACCTTCTACCCGTCTCAAAGTATTCTACAGCTTCAGCACCATAACTCATATTTTGCTCCCAGCTTGCTGAGCCGTTTTCAAACCCTGGGCGTTTCGGCAAATGTGCTATTGATTTGGACTAAGTTATTTGAATACAGTCTGTGATTCACGTCAAATATGGTGAAAAAGTGCAAAGCAAATACCACAATTGCTTGAGATGAATGACGTCGAAGGTAAAGCGCTTGGATTTGTTGCACCTTTGCATCTACATTTAAAGGAAGCATTTGCGGAAAACGAAGTCGGTGAGTTTTCTGCACAGAACGACAGAAGATCTCCAGCCTAACAGGGCTTTCAAACTCGGAACCTCCAACACCTTCTTTAAGCCAAGAAAATCACTTATCAATATGCGAGGGGCTTTCAATTTACTGGACGATGCGTCAGAGTACATTACCGCTCTTCGGGCTGAAGATGAGCGTCATCCGACTCGACTGACCCATAAGCACTCCAAATAGAAATCCGAGACAAAACATAGAGAGTTGCATTATCCATTCTATTTGTTTTGAACATTTTCCTGCAACTGTACACTGACGCATCATCCAGTGAATTCAAAACCCTTGCATATTGATAAGTGTTTCTCTCGGCTTAGAGCAGGTGTTGGAGGCTCGGACTTTGAAGGCCCTGTTAGGTTGGAGATCTTCTGTAACTCCGTGCAGAAATCTCACCGACCTCGTTTTCCGCGTATGCTGCCTTTAGATTAGTTTAGACGCCGCAAAATGAACTAATTAGTATACTGTGCACCCGATTTTGCAATGACTAATCCTATGAACTAAATGGGGTTTGTTCATCAGTGAGAGGCTAACGGTGAGTGCAAGTATTAGATATAAGATTAGATAAAGTATGCCGAGATTTCATGATTAAAGAACGTTCACGATAATTCAGGGATGGCTGAATGTTTGCTATGTTCCAATTTTATGATGACTTGCCAACATTATTACGCGGTAGCAATTTCTGCCATTTTTGTAAACGTTGAGGCGACCTATTTTACTGGAACTAAAGGAAAGCGAATTTTTTGCAAAGCGTTTTTTTCTGAAAACGACTAGAAAAACTGTCACGCATGTTTAGGTGTATTGAAGGGATGGACTCGTTCATGTAAATTTCGTAGCTTATCGCTCAACGTATGCTGAGAAGAGTCCCGTTATTAGGAGTTGCATACTACGACACTTCTTCTAAACCTTTGATTAGAGTCAGCAACCCGGCGGCTTCAGGACTTCTATACTTCTTGTAAGTGATATCGACATTTAAGTGTAACAGTTTACTGTGTATCGGCAATAAACGTCTTGCTTAAAGTGTGAGAAATCCGTATGGCGAAAACTTTGAATATTTATTGACACATTGTGTATTAGTGATCTATGTATTTTTTATTTACTGCATTTTCATGTTGTGGGTAAACCTCACCCTTGTTCTCTATATCGGCTTTGTTTTCGATGTTGTAGTTGTAGTAAACATGTCTCTAACAAATTCCATGTTCTTTCATCTTTAAACCTGGGCATTGATATACATAAATTTTGATATGCTTCTGCCTCACAGGTTGTTAGGTGGATGTTTTTATTTTTTATTTTTCGACGAGACGGTCGAAACGCAAGGCAAGAATAAAAACATCCACCTAACAACCTGTGAGGCAGAAGCATATCAAAATTTATGTACGTCTCTAACAACAATATAAAAGTAGCAATCTCAGTGTCTTGTTAGAGTAGTATGATGCAAACGCTATTGTTTCTGCTGGTGATCTTCTTGGGAGTTCAGGTAAAGAATATGAATGCCTTATGTTTTTTGTATATTCCATTTTGTTATGATAAATTACTAATTGTAGTGTTTTAGGCGGACGGTGACAGGCAGCCGCCTTACCATGTCCCTACCAATCCTCCGTATAATCCGCCAGTTCCTCCCTATCCTAATACACTACCTCCCTATAACCCGCATCCTGACACATTACCTCCTTATAAGCCACCAGTTCCTCCTTATCCTAATACATTACCTCCCTATGTCCCACCTACTCGACGCTATCCAACAATTCCTCCCTACTTCCCTCCAACACCTCACTATCCTCCTTACAAGCCACCAGTGCCTCCACATTCGAATTCTCATGGAGATTCACATGAAGATAAAAAAGGGAAGAAGAAACACGGCAAGCATTACCCTTAGAATATCGGATGAATAAAGTTGCAGCTGTATATTTTGTGTTTGGAAGATCTGTCAGAGAATACTCATCTGCTCCTAAATTTAAATGGTAATGCCAAGATCTAACGCGAACGAATTGATGAGTTAAAAAAATCTATAACAGCAAGATTGGTCTGAACATAACTTTGACATTTTGCTTTGTTTTCGTTTTGAGGAAATAGAAGCGAGATGGTTCTACACGAATGATCCTAAAGGTACGGTCACAACTAATAAGAGGTTCTTTTTTTCAATCGCAGTGGCCGTTTCCAATAGTATGCAGATATGTTGGTACAACATAGACCTGGGTGGATATGGCCTCCCGTGAGAATCCATGCGCGTCATCGGTGACGTCTTGGCAGAGTGGTGGGCGGCGTGCATAATAACTACACGGATTCGAGTCCGCCTTATGCCTCCATTTTGCATCTATAGAATATGGTGCGCCTCGCCTATCGCTTTGTAAGTGTGACTATTAGCGTTCAGCTTATTCTGAGCTCGTATAAGCTTTGAGCGAAAACCTAAAACAGTATGTCTTATGGTTAGAGCGTATTTTTATCGCAAAACATGGATTTTACGAAAATATGATGCAAAATGAGGAGTGGAGCATTATTAAAACAGCTAACATGGTTATATAGAAAGCAGAACTGAGCCAGGCTTTGAGACTGTCTGAGGTGTGTTTACAAGCAGCCAGGTGCATACCATGGATACGATAAGAACTTTCTACATCTCGGGCTGGAAGTTGGAAATAGATGCGTATAAAAGATGGGAAATAGAATCACGACTACGAACTTTTACGAAGTGGCCTTTCCTCTTGATCTACTGTGCGCGCCATTTTCTTGATAAAATAGGCACGTAATCGTTACTCTTGCACATTGATCCTTTGAAAAAGCTGGCCGAAACTTCAGGCCACAAAATAAGCTTTCGCCGCTAACAACCTCGCACACAAAAAAGGTTCCGAGTGTAAGCGTAATCCAAGCGATGTTCTACAAATTCCTAATTTACGATGAAAACTCCGCTACCTATGGTTTTCATATTGTTACGGTTTCTGTAAACAATAGATGTATCATTCGTGATTAGAATACTTGATTACGTGCAACAGCGGAGTAAAATGCAAGCAAAGTTGGTATCCCTAAAGCAACCCAAAAATGCAGGAATGTGCATCCAGACCTCCTCTTTTGGAAGAACAAAGAAATAGAAAACAGGAAGAAAACATTTAAGCGGGCTTCTGAGAACGGCCAGCGGGCTGCCTCATTATCTCCATGAACTGAATGTATGCCTTGGCTACCTGGCAGGTGTTCAAAAGCAGGGAGATCTAAATAAATGTTCTTCACTTCTGTCATTTAAAAAGTATGGAGCGTCTAAAAATAAGATCTGAGCCACTTCTCCACTGGGTTTTAGGGATTTTCGTTGACGGATTGGCAAAATATCAATGAGCCAACTCAGCAATGTAATTAGGAGGAGTAGCTGAAAATTGCCATAATGGGTAACCTCGGGCCGCCCTATAATTTAACCAGAAATTTTGTGTTCTAGTGTAGTTTTGTGGCCAACTGCCCAAAAGCAGTCCATTCTAAAAGTTTCGATCACATAAGATCACTTCCGGCTAGATGAAAAGCTCGAAGTTGGCTGCTTTTACGTTTATAATCATGTTCTGCAGCTAAAGTGACGGGATCGGTCACCAGCGCAGCAGCACAACATACAGTCTGTCCGCGCCAGTCTGTCCGATAGCGCGGTCTGCGTATGAGGCTTGCGGCGAAACGGCGGGTCCCATGCCTGCTCACCTAAAGTAGCCGGCAGCCGCGGTTATTGATTGAAGCGGGCAGGGGACCCGCCGTCTCGCCGCATGCCTCATACGTAGACCGCGCGATCGGACAGGCTGGCGCGCACAGACTGTAGATGCCATGTCCGTATCATACCAAAATTTTATACGATGATCGAACAACTTCACATAGTTAGTGTTGTACAAAAATCAGAAGACCATCTTGGGGGACTGTATTAGTGTGGCACAGAGGAGGATAGCAAATAAAAAGGCGTTGATGAGCGAGCGCTTAATTCTTTCGTTTCAAAAAGAGCATTCCTTTGCTTGTTTCCCATATAAAAACGAGCCAGACAATTTAGAAAATCAGGGAAAAAGTAAAAGAGGGTAACTGGTAAAGTGTTATTACCATTTTCGCTACGGATTTTGTTACGAAGAGAAAACGACTTAAATGCAGGATTAGGTCCTAGAATGGTTGTCGAATTACTTTGGTAGGGATGTAGGGAGCAACTTTTTCAAATCCCTATCGCGTTTTCTAAACCTAACTTTCAAAAAAGACATTATTCTTTAGTCGCTGTACCAGTTCAAGAACAACTATTAAAATACGACAGACTAAAACAATATCCTTTTTCGCAATTTTCTAAAGAAGTTGTGGAATGTCTTGAAGTTAATTGCTTAAATTGCAGCTGCTGTCCAAAACTACTGAAACATTTCAAAAAAATAGCTAGAAGAATGAAAATTATGCAAATTGGGCTGTCATTTTTGCCTCATTCTTAGTGCACTTTCAGGAAATTTTGGTTTAAAGTCTAAAAGAGGAAAACTGATAATTTGTAACCTCTTTACAGCTGCTGAAGTTTCGTCACCTTTCCTTTTTCTCATATATTTCTGCAAACGTTTGAGGAAGGTAAACTTCGGCGAATTAACATTGTTAAAACAGGACTTTTATAAATTATTGGCTGCGAAACTCCAACTTCTGAAAATGCGGTATATGTGAAAATGCCAACTTGTAGAAGAAGATTTGGTTATCTTAAGCGCTTAGAAAGTTGAATTTCTTTTACAACAGCTTAGAATACTAGTGGTTAAATTTAGGACAAGAAAACTGCAGAAGCTGTGGGACAACCCGGTATCACATCGTTATAGACCCGGTATCACATCTCTCTTTTTCTTTCTGTCCCTCTCTCTCCATGTATGTGGTTGAAAAGACGTTTGGTCGAATAGATACACTTTAATTCACTCATCTCTGGCTCCAAAAAATGGTTTTGCCGAAACTTCAGCTAATAAATACTG
Source organism: Oesophagostomum dentatum (assembly GCA_000797555.1). Taxonomy (NCBI): domain Eukaryota; kingdom Metazoa; phylum Nematoda; class Chromadorea; order Rhabditida; family Strongylidae; genus Oesophagostomum; species Oesophagostomum dentatum. The sequence goes on from KN553114.1 coordinate 10,700, forward strand.
AGTGGTAACCTGGTCCGTGGTTAAACAGCAGCTATCATACATTTTGGACGGTTTTTGCATCCACTTTTTCACATTCAAATTCAAATGTTCACTGAATTTCAGAGTTAGGGACTTTTCATAGTTCGACGGATCCGTCTGATGATCGGATGGTCTTAACATGCCAAACTTATGACTGCGAAAGATTATCGACGAGTTCTCAAATCATTTTCTACATCCTACAGTTTTATTGCTTACTGTTATCTCCGTTTATTTGGTTGTGCTTTGCTTTTTTGATGCAAGCATGCTCGGATGAATACCTCACGCGACGTCGGATCGCACCGCTCCGCCGTACAAGGCATATCCGTCATGACTCTATCGTTCAACACGAGGTGCATCGGATGGATGACAGATCCGTCGGAGTATGAATAGCCCCTTAGTCTCCGCACAGAGAGTACTTATACAGTCCCGATGAGCTACTCTCTATTAGTAACGAATTCTCTTGTTTAAACGCATGGTACGCTGAAAACAAGGTCGGCGAGATTTCTGCAGAGAATGACAGAAGATCTTCAGTTAAAGACAGTGTACCACCAGAAGTTGGTTGGTGAGTTTTTCTAGGAGGGCTACCAAAGAGAGCCTGCTCTGTAACCCTACCACAGCAGCAACCTCCAAAACCTGCTCATTTTGGAGAAAAATCCTTATCAAAAATGAAATCCCTGCTAATAAAAGCCACGATACGCCAAAGTACGAAACAAGAAACGGCCTAGCGGCCTAACATAGGTAAAGTGGGGCAACCTCATTACTTTCGTTCAGAGCCTTGCTTCGAGTTTTGTTCCTTGTTA
>KN553123.1:0-10132 GCA_000797555.1 Oesophagostomum dentatum
CCCACCATATTAAATTCACAAAGAATGGAGCTATAGCGACAAAATCGATAATGTTAAGAAATGACGTCATAAAAGTGAGTTTCGATGGACAACTGATAAATCGTAGAGTTAATTCTGAAAAACTCGACGATTTTCAACTAAAACTTAGCTCCTTGGGCTCTGAGCTAACCAGAAGGAAGAAAACTTACCTATAGTAAACCAAAGTATACACACAAATTCCACCCAGAAAAACGGATTCGAGAAACTTCTCGGCTCTTCGATTTCCGTGCTATTCATCACTGCTAACGTCACATCGTTCAGATTCCTTACGTCACCTGTCGGTACTGTCTCCCAACAAAATGACACAATTGAACTGAAAACGGGTTTTTGGACGAGTTGTCCTGCCCTCCGGTGAAGTTCCACTTACACTACAATCACTGCTATAGATATGAAAGCAATGATCCTTGCAGCTAGTGAACTGTCCGGATACTCCATCAGTTCCCATAACCTCCGCTGTGACTTATTCGTCGGCATGATGTTTTCTGGTGGCTTCTCGTAGCCTTCGGCGATCCAGAATTCTTCGACGAGTTGGTCTCCCATCTATAATAGATAACAGCGTGAACTGCGTACTCAGCGACTTTCTTTTCCAAAACTTGGAAAATCAAAAAATTTATCTCAAACTGGGAGAATTTCGGCAAATAATATAATAGTTTTTTCCTAAAATACGATTCGAACCGCTTGTAGATGCGCTGTGATTCCTCCTGGGGGCGGAGCCAGCCGCACGGCTATTGGTTAACTGGTTCAACCTCTCATGCCCTTTCGATCGATTTCTTACTTGGCGAACCACATGCAGTACGTGAGCCGAGTGCGGCATCAATCGAAGGGGCTGCACCGATTAACCAATGGCCGCGCAGTCAGCTACGTCTCACAGGGGTCAGTGGCGGTATCTACTTACTCCTTATTCGCGCAAGGTTAATTTCTGTTCATTTTTTTACTATTTGTGCAAACAACGCTTAGTCTCGACTTTGCCTGCATTTAATAATACGGTAAAACATTGTTAGCTGGCTAACTAGTAAACTACAAAATTACATTTACATTTTACTAACACCTGCCCTCTTCTTCATGTGGCGAGCCCTTCATTAAAACATTTGTCTTTGCTTGACTTGAGCTGAATGGGTCATAATATCATTATCAAGTTTTTTTTCCATATGTTTTACACTGGTACTGTTGACGCGCCGAAAGGCGTATTGGAATAAATAAATAAATAAATAAATAAATCTTCTTTTGACACGTTACCTAACCTGTACGGTACCACCGCGATGGTCGCACGCTCTCAAGTACCAAAGGCGGTCCCTCTCTCATCTATGCTGCGCACGCGCCGGCCCCTATATTCTTCCGCGGCGCGCGGGTAAAGGCAGGAAGACCTATTTCGATTGCATCATGTTCATTTCCTTCTCTTACGTTCGTCCTAGATGGTGTAATCTTAGCCTCACTGCCGGCACCGCTGCAGTCTGCAAAGGATTCTACTCGTGCCCTCGTATGCGTACTTGCGCAGCTCCGTCTCGCTGACTATATCTCCAGCGTTGCGAGCGAGTTTAGACTTGACTTTCTTTTGTCCCTTCTTTTCGCTGTTATGTTCCCTTCGCTGTATTTTCATGTGCATTTGGTTTATATTCTGCTTGGGGATCATAAAGTGGCTAATGTAACATAGTGTGCTCTCGTGTTAGTCTTTGGAATAGTCCTTAAACATTTTTAACGCTTGTGCTCGCCTAGATAATATCGCTTTCTCAGCGCTAGGTAATAAACATCTGAGACCGTGTATGTCTAGGCGCGACGCGTGCGTGCAACAAGCACTTGCTCTCGTCGTGTCTAACCGAACTGAACCATCGATGCAGGCCGGGAACGATTATGCTTGCGGGAAAATACGTTCTAGCTTATAGTTAAGCCTAGTGAACTGGTACTTTAACAGCAATTGTACTAGTTACAAATTCTATAAGAATAATTTCACAACTAGCTTACCTTCCTTCGCTCTTTTTCTCACCGCCAAAACATTCCTAGCGTTATTTTGAAGGGTTTTAGGGTTTGATCTAAGGAAGCTGGGAAAGACGAATTATTTTAGCTGTGCTACTGGACCTTGATGCAGTGACCCTCAAGACAGTATTCGAAAATTCTTCGAATACTTCCTTAGCAATGGATCTTAGAGCGAACATGGAAAACCCTAGACAAACATGGCAACAAAGTTCCCAAGCCATTTGTAAGGAATGACAAGTTCGAGCGGGCTTCAAGCAAAACCGACTTTTACAACGAAAGCATCTGCCAGCTGAGACAACATGTGCAAGCGAAAAACAGCTGACCTGGAAGAATCGCATCTCCCTGAGGAACACATCGATCGGAACCGTCTCCGGTCGTTTAACTCGTCCACCGCTTTGGTATATATACAGGATTGATTCGAATCTGCAAGGGATGTATAAGATTGCGTGGAAAGCTTAGCATCTCATGTGTTGAAAAGACATGGAAGGTTAGTAACTGGTCGTATAGTGCAAGTCTACATGTTACAGTCTTCGTCGACGATCTATGGAACCGCGCAGCGCTGCTGCCGACGCAGTAATACAGATCACTGATTCCGACTGTAAACATGGAAATGTGCTCTAGGATGGAAAGAGGGGGAGGGAAGGAATATCGCACACGATCGCTTACATATTTGCGCGCATTCGCCCAGCGAAGTCGTCATCGCTAAAATGTGAGGTAATTTTTCCGAAGATTTCGAAAACGAAAGTTCCATTTTAAGAAACTGGAGATTTTTTGCCGTTAGTAGGATAATCCCCCTCTTACCGTTCTAACATAAGGGTTCTCTAACAAAGGTATTTTTAGAAAAAAATACTGATCACAAAAAAACTACTCTCATGATTTTTTTAGAGCCAATTACGTTTAAAGAAAAATCAGTACTCACGTTGATCGATGTCGATCGAAGAAGTATTCATTGCGATCTTGCACGTAGTATTTTTCTCGCTTTGCCTTGTTGCCAAGGAGTGTGTTGGGGAACCTGAAAGGATAGAAGTCTCGTCTACGAAAGCTACGAACTTTCCCAACCAATAGGAAATTTGCCAGGACAAAGAACAAATTAAGAAAATAGTGTAGCTGTCGGAAACTCGTTCAGTGTTCATTGCGGTGAAGGGTGAGGAGAGATTTGCTATTTTTGTTAAGGGCAGATTCGATTTGGGCATAAGGAATAGCAAAATTTACATTGAAGATGTTATTCTTCTAAGTTGTTAAAGAGACACTTTATTGTTCAAGCTGTTAGAGAGGCACTTTATTATTTACTGATCAAGCGATGTCTAGTCCATGGTCAGCTAGAGCAAGATGTTTTCCTGGTGAATATTCGCATCTACGACAAAGCTTGCAGCATTCGAAACTGTGTCATCTGCTTCTGCGGCAAGATAGGCGATTGCGCGAAATCCGGAGTCATGTATCAAATAATGTGTATAGAATGCAATGTCAGTCATACCGGTGAGAGCGGACGCCCACTGTGTGGACGCGGAAATGAAATTTGGGCAGTAAGAGACGGCAATGTTTGATAAGCGCTCTAGAGAAACATAGGCGAGAGGACCACAAAGGTGACGATTTTGACGTGATGTGCATGTGCCGGCATATGTGGATCAGACTGCTGCTCCAAAATTACTTGAAACCTCGTTCATCTCTGCACGTTGAGCAGCTATCCACAGAAATATTCTTACGCCGTTTTTGCAATCATGCAGACTACAAGATTGTCCAAAAAAGTATTTAAGTGCACTCAATACTCAGTGTGTGCTCGTTTCCTCCTACAGGCAGTGACAATCTACGGTTAATTGGAGCAATTCTGTTCCGCATTCATCGATGAGATACTTGCTGAGTCTGCCAGTCGTCTTGATGCCTCGGTTTATCCTAGCCTGTACAAATTGAACACCCGAGCTAGCAGAGTCTTCCTACTGTTTCTAAAACAAATCTAAGCAATTGACACCCTTTAGGCTTCTGAGGGCGGCTGATAAGCCGAAACGTAAAGCTATAAAGTGCCTCTTTAACAACCTGGAAGGCATAGAAGAATAGCATCATATGCATCAGAATGCCAAGGTATTACAATGAGAATGTGGAATATATTCACACAAAGGAGATGTAAGATCACACAAGCCAAGAGCTTGAGGAGACATGCTTCGAGTTGGCAAGAAGTGAGAAAAACCCCAAATTGATTCTTACCTAGCTAATGTTCTCTCAAACGTTTGAAACCGCAGTCCAGAAACGTTGATTGTGACGATATCGCTGCTGCTTACTCTGAATATTTCATAATAATTAAAGAAAAAATAGTTTCAAAGAACCAAAAATTGAAATCTAATCTTGAAAAGTTTGACACACTCAAAATATTCACCTACACTATTTAATTTCACAATTTGCTTAAATACTGAAGAAATCCTTCCGTGAGACTTTTTTTTAAACCTATGTATTTTCTGTACAAATTAGAAAGGGTAAATTTTCATAAGTTGTTTGATTAAAATATGTCACATTACAAAAAGAAAAACCAATTTTGTATGTGCAATATATGTGTATATGCAACATTCTGGGTTTGAATGTGGAAATAAATACTAGTTTAGCAAAGTTCAGATCATGATTGACCTACCTGTCATCGCTCATCGGTGTTCCCCGTTGAGGACTGATATTTCGTACATCGTCGACTAACAGGTTCCCATTCGCTCCCTCCAAATCCATGATTGGAGGTCTAAAATATACTAATCAAGCAGTAGATACAGCAGGTGGTAAGGAAATCTAAAATACTGTCCAAAGCCTGTGGAAAATTTTGAAAAATAATGTTGAAATTTCTCCCTAGTTACGCCTGTAAAACTGCACCAGCTATGAGGTTTCACTTGTTGCTTTTTGAAGGTAGCTGGAAAATATTGTAACTCCATGGAATTTTCACACAGAAAGAACACTGTAGAAGGAACCACCTCGAAATAGGGCAATTTCCAAGAAATCTGCGTGGAAATATGAAGCCCCGCCCCTTTTCTGAGGTGTTGGGCAGGGATTTGTACTGACATACCTGTTTATGTAGTGCAAAGAGGTTTACATAAGCGTGATTAACATGTAGAAATCGGTCATAGACAACAAGATGGAGTTCATGTCGAGCAGAATTTTAATCCCTACGTTTTTAGGTTTTAAGAAATTTCGGAAAAAAAATCGAATTTTGGCGAGTAAGAAACCAGAGAAAAACCTTAAAAGCTGTTTAGTTTCAAAAGTAAAAATCGGCTTGGATTCATTCGAAGTTTCGGTGGAAGAAAGCCAAAACATCTGCTGTCCATGTGTCCAGTGCCGTAAAAATAAAGTACTTTATTTACATATGCGCCCCTGTCCCAGTGGGAAACGCAGCGACTAGCCTAGCAACGAAGATCATATTACTGCTGAGTTTTCGACATGCTCAATGGAGTTAAATTCTAAACAAATCCTTATTTATTATTATTATTTATTACATGGAATAGGCCATGCCCCAAACATACAAAAAAATTAACATAGCAGACCCACTACAGGGACCCAGATAAAGCAAACACAGTGAATGCTATTCAGAAAAAAGTTAAGACTATGAACGATACTTGTACTCGTTCAGAAAGCTTTTGGCTAGTTTTCTGAACGCTTGGACATTATTTGGAATGACGTGTATTTTATTTAGCTTTTCATAAAGAGATGCCGCTCTATAAGCAAAGAAATTCTGACGCAAGTTCTTGACTTCGGTATCTGAATCTTAAGAGAAGTTCAATTTATGGATTTAAAGCTAGGAAAAATATGTAGGCAATAATTTTAGTTCCTGATAGAAGTGAATCAGAGGAAACATTTCTGAGCAGATATGAGCAAGAAAGGAGACAAGCTCCGGGAAATTTTGATCCTGAAATAATTCCTATTATAATACTGTCTCTACAGTCAGAAAGCGAAAATAAAAATGTAATAGCTGGAATTTGAAAAATGGATAATTAGAAAACAAATAAAATATCTGCCGAATTTAAAGCTCCTACTTGTCTGGCCAAAAAAAGGAGAAAATTTGCTCAACATTAAGGCGCCAGGGATGGCTACCCTAAGACGAAGACAAGAAAACTGCGAAAATTACATGACGTTTTACTTTGATTTTTTCGACTGTTTTCAAACAGGTGAGTTCCGGGTATGAAAAATTAAATTCTGCTAAAAATTTTGCGAAAAAATAGATGAATTTCAATTCAGTAAGAGCAACATCCTCTTTGGCGACATAAGAGAGATCTAGAGAGCTTGCCGCTCAGAAATTTCTTACGTTCAGGTACAAACAGCTTAACGTTTTTCCTGCAACAAATGCTTATGACGTCTAACAAAGGTTGTTTCTTTCAAAGATAGGGTATATAGATGAAAAATTAGGAAAAGTCGGCGAAAACTAGGTTGTACAAGCGCAATACGATTGTAGAAAAAAATTAGAAAAAAATATTTGCAAATAGCCTCTTGTATTACCTCAAAACTCTAGCAAAATTATTACTAGAACAACTAAAAGATCGTTTTTTTGCGATAAGAAGGACGAAACTAAGTGGCTTAGCCCCATAACAGCTGAAGCCATAAATTTCCGAAGGCCTAAATTATGCCGGCTTTTACTAAATTTATAGCGGAAAGCCTTTCATTAAGGCTAGCCCCACTGGGGAACTTTTTTGATCTACTTCTTAATGGAATACCGACATTTTCATCGAATGATACCGCTAAAATTCCAGGTTTTCATTTGAAATTTTGCTTAATGGGGTTAATCATCAGCTGAAGTCAGGAGCTATGGTGCTTACAGCAAAATTAAGTTCTCAAAATAGTATGAGTGATGATATGAGTAAGGTACTGTAAGAGGAATTAAATAAAAAGCTAAATAGAGAAAAAACTAAGTAATAAATCAAACTCTTGAGCTTGCAGGCATTTTCCTAGGCTCGTAGTCTAGGAAATTAAATTCTTTACAAGAAAAAAATCAGAAATTATTGCCACTGGAGATATGACGCGAAAAAGTCGTGAATTTCACATAGTTTGGAAAATTCTCGAGTTTTCAAAATGCTCTGGAAGAATCAAATGTGGAAGAATAACTTGGAGGAAGATAAAAGTTTAGAAGAACAGGGCAAATAAGAACTCTTGGCTGCGAAAAGGGGAAAAACCTGTTTCTGTAAAATTTATAGTCAGAAAATCAGTCATAAATGAACATTTTTCTCAGCACGTCCTAATCAGCTGATCCCGACTATAAACACAACGTAAATTAGAACATTCTGGAACAAAAGACATCGTCACAATAACTCTAAGCCCTAGAATTTGCGTCAGAGCAACAAAAACTAAACTTTTCAGATGAAATATCCTCGTCATAAGAACACCCGTGATATGTAGTAAAACATAATGCCATACTTCTTCCTGCGAGGCACTGGCCGGCGAATATTAGAGGGCCGAGGTACGGTTAGCATAAGCTTCTGCTGGGGGTAAAGGTGTCGATAATGCCGGAGGGCGGGAAATCCTTTCGTTTGTTATTTCCCTCGCCTTTGATTATGCATCGTAAACAAGTGTCAGGTGATTTATCACGGATCTATGGGGGAGTTCCGACAGCAGAAAAAAGTATAAACACCCGCTTTTGTTCAGAAAAAACACGAAAACCCGAAAACGTTAGCATTTTTTCGAACTTGTCAATCATCTTAGGTCTGGGCAGCAATCTTAGAGGGAGACGAAAAACTCTAAAAATCAATATATCGATCAAATTAGGAGCTCAGCTAAAGTGATCAATATCTGGACGAGTTGAGAAGATTGAGTTTAAAGGCGTGCCGAGGACAATAACGATAAGCTGTGTGCCGAACAGACGGCGCTGAAGTCGGAAATGACTGACGAGGCAGCTGTTCGTGGCTTCGAACGCAGCAGGATGGACGAGTTCCCCGTGAAAAGGTAACAAGTAAGATTTGTCAAGACACGTACCATGCTTTTTTCTTACAGGAAGGCAAGATTAAGATGAATTCATTGGCAGGGAATGTTGCATTTTTTCTGGATGGACATCTATGGACCATTCTTCTTTTATACTGAGGCAGGAGCAAAACTTTACATGAAATTTCCGCAGAATTTTAGGTGTAAGTTCGAAAACGCATGGAAAAATGTAAAGATGTTCTTGTACAACAGAAAAGAAGTATAATTTTTGGGTTTATCATTTCAGGCTACAACACGCCACAGAACATCCCTGTAACGCAGTCCTTAGTGAGGACTTCTGTAGAGATTACAAACCGGCAAGTCTCTCTCACCAAATCTCATTCACCTTCGTGGGATATCTACTTGAGTGACAGTGATCGGATACATAAATAAATGAAATCTAAGTAATCATTTTAGCCTACGACACACCAGACCACGAAGCTGTGCTGGGCAGCTTTAAATACTTTACTGGAAAAAATTCATAGTTATATTTGCTTTTTTCAACAACAGCGATCAAGGAAAGGGCCAGTAGTTTACAGCGGTTCATCAATTTAAGCTACGACATACCGCAGTACAGTGCTATACTCACGCCAGCCGAAGTAGCTGGCTAGGAAACTTACTCTCAAACCACTAAAGCTTATGTCCTATGCGTGGTATTACTATATAGGAGCGCTTATTAAGCAGAGAAAGGCAACGAGTTTTGTAAGGTATCATTTTCAACTACGACACGACAGAGTACGAGATAAAACTAAACCAGTACTGAATGTTCTTCGTCAACTAGTTCAAAAACAAGCCTTTTTTTCAAGGATCCGAAGGCTCTTCTGCACAATAGATTTCCATTTTCATAATCAGTTCAGGGTTAGTTCGGCTAAGCTGTATACGGGTGTGTCATAGTTTAAAATGGTGACTCACTGAATAATGAGAAATGATTACGGGGGAACAGTATAGATGCACGGCTTATGCCGGGGATTTTTTTAAAAGAAACTAAACTATACGCAAAAATCAATGATAGGAAAAACTGGGTAAAAGCAGATATCTTGAATGGACCGCTTTATTATAAAAGCTGCTGTAAAGATTTTTTTAAAAAATTAACTGAGGAAAACCAAAAAAACTCTATTCGCGTTAAAGGCGAAGCATAAGCTAACGATAGGTGACCAATTGAGGCTACGACACGCCAGGCAACGCTATACTCAGGTCAAGTGCTTTTAGTCAAAGTGATAGCTAGCGAGGTATGAGGCTTGACTTAAACAAGAAAATTTGTGCCAAATATTGTAGCCGTCATAGCATTCTGCAAAAAGAGATGTATGCCATAATCATGGGTACAAATATTTTAAAAAATACTAAAATAAGCGTACGAATACGTATAGATCCCCCAAATTCCTGCTAGAGTTAAGTATTTCTCAGTACTCATCAAAATACATCATCTTACACAAACAATCTCGTAGTAACAAGAAACTCTGCTAGTGCTGAGGACAAGAGCGAGGGAGTAGGTGAGGACGAAGACAGGCGCCTATCCCTAACAAATTTCTTTACACTCTGAGAACAATACAGCCTAGGTGTTTCAAGAATTCCCTGACAAAGAGGTGAATGACGAGTCGACATGGTTTCCACTCGGAAAAGAATTTCTAGGTGAGTTTTTACGACCAACTGATTCTCTAGTCTTGAGCAAGTCAAGTGACGTCACTTCGAATCTGACGTCATCTTCAGCCCTTTCGGAGCAGCTGGCCCACAGATCGCATGAGTGCCTACGAGCCATATAATTGTGCTAGGATTTTATGGCAACTGGGACTAGTCCAGTTGGCCGGATTGCTCAAAAAAACCCCTGGAAACGTCAATATTCTTCATGCTCTATCATTAGGTAATGAATCTGACTATGGTAAGGAGCGAGACTGCTCCCTAAGGGTAATTCTGGATATGAACTTTCAGAATGGTAGCAAGATGGAAAGGTAGAGGGACCGTACAAAGATAATGAAGAGTAATTTTGAAATAATGGCTAAGAATTTTTGTAACGGCGAATATTTCGACGTTCTGGAATTAATGCACAGATAAATACTTTCAATTTTTTCAAAGTTTACAATTTTTTCGACATAATTCAAATTTCTAAGAAAATAATGCAGAAATGCAGCTATGGTGACCGACAACCAATGTGGAGATGAGCCAAGCAGGCTAAGACGACTTTCACCGGATGTTTATTGGGGGAGGAGAGTCGTTT
>KN553134.1:4613-15528 GCA_000797555.1 Oesophagostomum dentatum
GCGAATGTGCCTCTTAAAAATCAATCAGTGGCTTTTGGAGGGCCTCGGTGTCAAGGATCTATTTGCGAGGGACCTAGTAGTGAAAGAGGAAGTTTCCAGCTAGTGCTGACCCATGCTTCTGCCAGAATGCAATATCAGGTTTACTGCGGTATGATGACGTTTTCCTCAGGCTTTACATTTAATTCTAAATCTGAATCAGAGACACTTCCAATGTTTACTGTTGTGAAGAAAAATTGTGTTATGGCGACATCTTCCAGTAACCAGATTTTAAACTTGTTCTCTGCTTCAGTGCTCAAACATACTTGCTCGATGTATTTGCATAATTTTGCTTTAGGCAACTGGGCGCTGACATCCAATTTAACGTGTCTTCATGCGTCATAGCAGTGAGCCACATTTTTGAAATTATCCAGAATCCAAATTTAAAAAAAGAGTACAGAACTCGTAATTTAAAGATTTTTCTCTGACCCATGCCTTCAAAGTGGTTTTGACGTAATCTATAGGATGTAGCAAAAAAAACCTAACGTTTTTCGTTTGGGTTGTTCTCCCATAGAAAATGGTTAATCGGCTCCCCAACGGTATGCTTTTATTGTAACAAAAATCCTACTTTTCCTAAGTCGTACTTCTTTTTGATTAGTTGCCTTCATCAAAGAAAAACGTCAAATTTGTGAATGCAGCCGCCGACCAGGAGCGGTTGCAACTGCGGACCGCTACGGCTGTTCTTAAAGAGAACTTAAATTTGTTGAAAAATACATTTTCCGATCTAAAGCGCTTTTTTCCACAAAGCGATGTTGAAAGCGCGAGAGCTAATTCGAGAGATTACAGAATAATCTGTTTTTGAATATAGGAGAGTTTAGAAATACGCGAATATAAGTGAGCGTCATTTGTAATTTAAAAAAAGAAGTTCATAACCCACTGTAAGCAGTTATGAATATGTCACTAGTTAACACAAACTTGTAAGAATCAAAAAGGAACCTAGGATGACTTTTCAAAATAATTAGGAGACCGTCAGGTAAAACAATTAGGGCTTATTAACTATTTCAGGAAACACCGTCAAAGTCACTATTTATAGCCGATGAAAGATTGTTTATCATCCGAGCACAAAACGACGTCGACGTCACAGCGATAGTTATTATTTATTTCGTGCCGCATCGCTGCTGCTTGTAATTTGCGTGTGCAGAGACCGCCACAATTTATGGCATCTTTTTATAGAAGACTACCCATAAATAGATGAGCTAAGCCTTAACGGCGACTCTCACAAGACTTTCAGCCTCCGAACAAGAACCAAAAAGCATATTGAATTCGGCATTGCTCAGCATTAAATCCATTGTGTAATTTGCGCGAAGCTACCACTGGTTTTCAAAGAAACACATGACCCGCTTTGACGTCAGAGTGATCCATTGCAGCCGAAAATAACAGCTGTTCTATTTATATATTGCTGCAAAGATCGGATTAGAGTGGGAATATTCATCTTCTTTTCCAAGCGTACGGCGGCTCGAGCGGATTTTTTGGAAGAGCAGCGCTTAAGTAGAGTAACTTGATATCGGCGCTCCTATTTCGCGCTGAATCTTAACGCCTTTCTTCACAAATCTATGCTTCTTGCGACTGCTTGGTGTTGAATCTGCTCCTTCCAAAAGTGTACCTGTTGTAGTTTCGTTAGTTTCAACACGTTTCAGCATGCAGGCTCGGAACGCTTCCTGAGTTCTTCGTGTTTTCTGAAGAGCAACTCAAAAAAGGGGCTGAGCTCCAAATTTCTCGGCTCAAAAGTCATCCCTGATCGCGAAATCACGAACCAGTTATCCATTTAGTTTTCCGCAATAGCTGAAGCGCTATAACCATTGGATATGACCGATTTTCACGGCTACTCCGCGTGCTCGCGCTTGAGGAGATAAGCGGGGTGGAAACTCTGCGAAAACGCGGGCGAATCTCCTGAACCGATTTTCTCTGTCAGGAAATACTTCTGAGCTCCATTTTTGAGTTTCTTTCTCAGAATCCATCGAAAGCTCAGGAAGAGTTCTGGGCGTGGGTGCTGCCTTTAAGCTAAGCCTCGCCACAAGTGCCCCTCGCTACAGTACAGGTGTCTTCCTTTACCTACGTTCCATTTCTCAGTTAAAGGCAGCACCCACGCTAAAAATCATATTCCTCTTTTCAGCATTAAAAATGGTATTCGGATCCACCATACACGATGCAGTACTTTAGGGGTTATGAAAACTACGAAAACTCCCTCTTTTGCATCCACTTACTACTCGTTTCGGACGAGTTGTCCGTTTTTCGCACATATCGCAGATCTTGGAACACTCGAACGTGAACCGTTAGGACTGCTGCCTGTGTTGTGTAGAGAGGGACCGCTGTAGTTCACATATGTTGTTTCCTGATGCATAGACACATTGTAGAAATTTTGAGCTGGTTTTTTGTGAAAGTTTGCCTAGGAGCGATTATAATCGTTCGGATCTCTGCCACCGAAATTTCCCCTAAACGTCTTCGTTGTACGTCCAGATAACTGGCGCTGGTTGTTTCTATAAATATCTCCTCTCTGAACTTCATTTTATTACGTATTAGCTGCACAATACTCTCATTGCTGACGAGACAACTCGTCCAATCTCCATAATTGATAAACTGATCAGATACAAATTTTCAGCCAGTTTTGATTTTAGGGCGATTTCACTTTGACTTTGATTTATCTATGCTATAAGCTCTCGATTACAATCAGAAAACGGGAGAACGTTTTTAGCGTGGGTGCTTTAAATCGTTCGTAGAGATCTCATTTATTTCCCAACAGTTGTTCTCGTTCTAATACGTTGTTGTGTTGTTGTCTCAATTACTTTGTATTTTAGTAGAAATCGTCTAAAATCTGTTTGAATGACAAAAAATTGTGCACGGGTCACAAGTACATATGAGACCATATCATATACACTTTGCGCAGAGAACTGTAAGGCAAACAAAAGGGCTACAAACCTTACAACAACACCGCTAGCTTACTTTAACCCATTTCGAAATGATGTGTGCAGATTGCCCAAATTAAATTTCCACTATCGAACACTCCCTGCCTTAGGTAGGCTGCTTCACGGCTAAACTAGTACGTAGATGTGTTTGCATATACACCATTAATCTCTATTGTGCGCATTTTTTTCCAACCTGCGTTGCATAGGCAACCTTCTTAAATCGCCTTGCAGTGGCAGTGCCAACCGTATAATCCAGGACAACCTGAAAAATTCTATTATTGCTTTTGATTTACTGAAGTAGTTACTATTTATTTACGTATAAATGAACGACTGGATTTGACAATAACATTGAATTCATTACTGAACTTGATCTTCTACTGCGAAGTTAGAATTAGCTCTGAAATATGAAATCAATTTATCGTTGACGATTTGTTAAAAGTCTTGCTGTCTTATCCCTTTCCTCTTTTCTTCCACTCTTCCCCCATTCTGTAGCAGCTGCCCCATCTTCAACATATGGTCTCAGGCAGACTATCATCCTAATGGAATTTCACTTACGCGTATTATTGTTTCATTTCATCGAATCTACGCTAGTACATTCTCCACTTTATGACTGTTACACTTACTTCATACCAATGCTGGTGGCAGATGGAACTTTTTGCCCTTTGAAGCTTATGTTATAAACGCGATGGTTCACGCAATTCGGGAATTGTTCTCTTTATATTAAAATAGATAGAACGATGAAATTTTGCTTGGTTTACATGTGATAGCTACTTCTTCTCCCACTCTGTTTTGCATCATGATAGTTTTGGAGCTGAAATACACACATAAGTTACTGAACGTTTCGTAATTCCTTTTCAGCCCACCTTATATTTTCAAAATTCTCTTTTTTATGGTATACTCAGTTTTCCTCTAGGCCACTTCCAAGCCAGGAGAATTCTTTAGTAGTTCCAGAAAGCTTATAGACCAAACTGCATTGCTAATTCCTTTACACGAAGATATATCGGTGAAGCTATAAAATTCCGCTGAAATAGATATTGCCTTTGGAAAAGCTAAGGAACCCATCTATCACAGGAAGCATAAGAAAGCTAGCGAATGAAAGTTGAACACTTATTAATTCTATGAAGCGGCTTTAAACTGGGTCTCTATTGGTTAAATAAGGAGATAATTTAGCAGATACACTCTCCAGCTTTTCCTTGTTTAAATTTTATTCCGTAAACGTCTTCCGCTCAAATTTTGTTCGGAGTCATACAGAGCAAACATATTCTGTAACTTGCAAATTCCATGTTCTCTCTTTTGTAAACACTGATATATTACTTATACGTTCTTCTTACTTCTGCGCTAAACAGGTTTTTAGGTAGATTTCTTTAATAACTTATATAGACTAACTTAGCTACTCGTCATTTTTAGATTCCTGATTATGAGAGCTAGCGGTTCGGGGTTACAACACCTGTACTCAGTACAATTTGCAGGCGAATAATAAGCAGCTAAACTAGATATATGTGAATAGCAGAACCTAAAGAGCAGGTTCCACTAGGAAAACTCTCTGCGTTGAAGACTTATGAAGAAAAGAGTATATAGAAAAGGTGTATACTTCATCATTCCTTGTGGAAAACTTAGAAATTTCACTTACTCCACGTTCGTAGCTTTTGTAACTTTTGAGGACTTGTGCTAATATTGTATTAGATTGGTGTAAAAGCTTTTAGACTTTTTTGCAATTTTTTAATAATCAAAAATCACTGGGATGTTGTGGGATGGTTTCAGATGGGTGTTTAAGCAGAGATATGCTAGAGGTGGCAAGACACCTTATCGGCGTTGTAACGCCTGCGTACTCTTGATTTGTATCTATTCGTTTCTTGACTAGTTTTCTGGAGCTGCACTGCTATTTAACATAGAATTATAAAACATTTAATTTGAATAGGTATGACTTTGAAATTTTTACTTTAAGTAGCATGCAGTAAGCATTTTTTTAGCAGAAACAATTTACTATCCAACATTTTGTTGATTTCAGAAAAAGATTCAAAGTCAAAAAGCAGCGCCAACTAACTTCTTTATCTTGTACGGCAGCAAATCTAAGCCAATGGATTCCAAGATTTATCTGCCGATTAACAAATACTCAGTCAGTTAGCATGAAACATGTAGATTGACTGCCTTCCCCTTGAGAAGTACATTTTTTTCGAAAGTGACGAAAACTCTAAAAACTTTTGCAGCAACCTAATGCTAACCTAGTACTATCTATTATTATATTGCTTATAATCCACCTGCGGAAGGTTTACAAGAATTAGTTGTAAAAGCCTGGAATAATTCCACAAGAAAATTCATACAGTCCACAAGTACCCTGCCTCCTAGTTAGCTCGATAGTTACCATCACCCAGTAACTGTAACCTTCTCCTTTTTCCTGCTGATTTTCATATCTATCCTAAAATTTCTTTGTTTTTCATTTGACCAGTGATGAACATGGTTTGCCCTGTTATGGATGAATGAATGTTAATGCACGGTTTTATTAAAAATCGAACACAAACTAGAGCTATACAAATGTGGCTCACTAGAAATTAAGTGTGAAGTTCTTTTTTAAGGTAGAGTCAGCTCCTCCAGTATGAACTACACAATAGACGGGGAATTTCTCATTACTTTCTCTGGAATCCTCGAGCCGTAGTTAGCCAGCCCACTATATGCACATGTTTTGCCAAGCAGTATTTGTTGAAAAATCTTATGCTCGTGTAACTACAATATAGATAGACTCCACGAAAGGTACGTAAGTTAAGTGTAACTGCACTTTCTACGTAAGGACATGCGGCTTGCGTAATCCCTAGTGACGCATGTTTTGTCTAGAACTCTCTACTACAATCAAGATATAGAAGTAACTCTGTGTTATGTTCAAAATAATTTCCTATGATTCATCAGTTGTATCGACGAAAGTAATAATGAGTTCAGAATATTTGTTCTACCTTCTACGTAAAGTGTCTCAGTCTACTCTCCATTTATGCTGTTTACGAATCATTCGCACACTAATTTAAACTGTTTATTACACCAACAGTGAAAATGAGATTTGATAGGAAACGTAATTTTTCAAAACTTACTGGAACGACGACCCTTTCACATTTATGCCTTAAACCTCTGCGCATGGGCTAACATCCCCCTCTCCCCTTTTCTTGCTTCTTGTCTTTACTAAAAAAGCTTGCATTTTCTCAGATTATTAGATAGGAATTTTGAAAATGATACCTGCCTTCTTCGTAAAATCCAGAGCATGGTAAGAGAAGTACGTGTGAAGAGAGAACCTCAAAATGTCTGAAGTCCGGCTGAGTATGGCAGTAACCCGGTCATTTTACTATAACTCTAACGATTTATACTAATTTTTTTCATGGATTCTATACGAAATAAACCGAACGTCTATTATATCAAATTCATAGCGTCATTCATTTTACATTTTCTTGCAACACAAATATAACTACCAAAATACAATTTAAGTTTTCTCTCCCAGTGATAAGTATTGGAAAAAACCTTAAAAACTTTTGGTTTTTGCATAAGACTAATGGGCGAACCAAAAACAGAGAAGATTCCTTCGCATTTTCATAAAGCAATCCTAGTTCCTTTAGAACTGTTAGTGGTTTCCCAAAAACCTGCACCACATTTACACGGGTGTGAAAACTTGGCACACCATTAGTATGACATACTTGTTATCATTCGTAATTGTAAATTATTTATTATACGACTACGTTTGCTAGCAAAAACTTCAGAAGTGAAAAAAGCCTTCACCCGCATTAAAAAACTGCAAAAACTTCCGGCTTGATTTCTCATTTTAATCTTGCCAAAAACAATTTTATTCCGATAAAGTACGTCTATTAACTTGGTTTAGAATAGAAGAAAGGTGCACTTGAACTAAAACTCATAACTCCTATTTCCGCACAAGCTGGAAGAGATGCGTTTTCAAGTGGCATCACGACCTCAACACGTGCATGTGTTTCTCTGCGTTTTTTTACATCCATCCAACATACTTTTGCATCCGAAAATGTTCTATTAGGTTGAGTCAAAAGTCCTGTCGTAATTTGCGATTTCATTTTCAAACTAAATAACTTTAGAATCAATGAAGCTCCTGGCTCCAGATTTTCAAAGCTGGTGTTCAACGCCTTAAACTTTGTATCGGTTATCTTGTTCTTTAGATTTCTTCATGAGCAAGCATTTTGCGATCGAATAAGACACAATAGTCAAATTTTCGTGCCTTCACTTTGCATAATTTTTTCTCTACACACATAATTCCTCAACAAGGAGCAAAATAACTACTTGACAGATCAACGTCTTGTGAATACGGAGGATCGCAAGATACTCCTCGGTGCGGCTTCTTTCAAAAATTTCGGGCAGCATATTTTCGGTGGGGTCGCGCGCACACCCACCGAAAAATCATTTTTTTCCCTCCAACACTGACGATGACGTAGCTTATGATGGAAATATTGTCGTCACGTTCCGCAAATCTTTATCGCTACAATGTACCACACTTCCAGCTGCTCTCACTGCTCTGCAGTAGAATCGGCTTATTTGAGGAAACGAAAAACCTTCCATAGTTCGCTTAATTCAAAATTTTCGTGCAACTTTTATAACGAAGCTGATCAGGAGATACTTATGCATATTGTTCTCATATACATTGCCAAAGTCATGCATGATAATGACCTGGTTGGGGAATGTCACTGCACTTTAATTTTTGAACAAGTTCCTAGAGGTAGACGTTGTGCTAATGTTGTTGGCGACGAACAGCCACGTGAAGCACAAATCCCTCCAGTTTTCTTGATAGCTGCCAGGAAGTCCAAGCTTTGTGAGCATTTCAAAGCTACTGGATGTCTCTATCAGAGAACCACACCTTGCCTCTTGTTCTATTAATCTAGCAGTGCAGTGACTTCAAATCCAAAAACAAAGCTTGCTCAGAACATGAGGTCATAACTTTTTGTCAGAATGAGCCAAACTGTAATGTAATCATGTCTGTAGGTACTCAACTTTATGTATGGTGTATACATTACCGAGATTCGACCAAAAATTCGACAGATACTGAAAAAAATTAAATTTTGGGCATTTTGACATTTCTTTTTGAAATCAAATATTTCTGGGTCTATGCAAGCTTTTGTGGAGTGGAATCAACCTTCTTGTAGTTAAAATCCAAAGCTTTCGATCACCACTGAGATTGCTCCGTATCTGCTTTTAATCTTTCTGTTTCATGCTCGCGAACAGATTACGACAAGACTTCTGACTCAACCTAATATTTCTCCCCTTGAAACAAAGAAATTTGAATTCAAGAGTTCCTCTCTTCTCTCGCTCTTCACTTCAGACTTTTTTCAAAGGAATTATGTATTAACTCCACAGCTGTATACAAGCATGCAAACCAAACGAACTTTCTTCCGCCTCCTGCCCACGCTGCGGTGGTTTAGAGTAACGAGACCCATAAATACCTGCCATCCTTAGAGTAATGACTCAACCAGTACTTCTCGCGATTGAAGTTGATAGTTAAAATGAAATATGGCGTTTAGTTCTTCCTTATTGGGTTTGGAGCTAATTGCTTGTGTACGCAAAAAATCTGTTACTGGGATATTGCTGTTCCCTCTATGGATTAAAGTATGTCAATTTTGGTACAAGGAAAAAATGGTAGCAGTCTTTTTTTCTCAGAACGTTGAGGACGAAAGGGGTCCTGTACCACTCTTTTGGCAACGTTTTTTCCATCTTGAAAACGCCTGAAAGTGATTCTTTTCTTTGAAACAGAACTAGAAACCTAAATGAACGGGTGCAAGTCTTAAAAAACCAGAAAACGGCTCGCTCGGCTTGTAGTTGTGAAATTTGTCAAGATTATTGAGCAAGAGTTTAGAAGCAGATAAAGTTTTCACTCGCAACAGTACCTACTTGTGAGTTCCTAGTAAGAAAACAAGCACCATCTTAAGGATGGAGTTCACTTTTTGGACTCCTGTAAGCAAAATCTCTCTTCAGCGGGAAGATAGAAGGTCCCCTTTTGAGAGATGGCGATTGGAATTTGCGGCAACTCATCCGAGTAGCTCGCCGATATACATATGACGCAGTTAGTAAAAGTGCTATTTTGCGGTTTTCGTTGGATTTGAAGTATATTTTCGTGTTCACTAAGTTCAAAAACACTTTTTAGCGCAGAAAATATTGATGCAATTTTCGTGTAGCTGCCGCCTTCAAGTTCGTCGCAAATATTCCTTGTTAGGGAATATTTACAGCAGGTTTTGACAGAATGTTAAGCGAGTAAAAACGATAGCATTATGTAATGTTTAGAAGCAAATAATAATGGGGTGAGTCCTGCCTTAGTGAGTGTGGGTATGAAGTCTTAAATGCACTTTAAACTTGCCTAATCTCTATTTTCACAATTAGATGATCAGCTACTCTGTGGAAGGACTATAAAGCGGTCTTTCACAAACCCGAGCTAGCAAAAAAGCCTTAAATCCCACACATATTGTGCTATACATACAGCTTATTGTGAAATTATTAAGTTTTGCAAATAGCTTTAGCTGTCTCATTTTCTGGAGTTCTTCGCAAGAATGTTCCAGAAGCTAAATTGAGTACCAAAATATACAAGGAATTAGGGTCTTCGAGAATAGCAGAAGTATCTAAGACCATCAACTACCTACTTCCTAGTATTAAACCTTGTACTGCGATAGAAATCACTCCAGAAATCCCTGAAGAGCTCCTGGTTTTCTACTGTTATACAGGTATTTCAAGTAATTTCTCCTTCTGTAGTTTATTCTTCTAAATACCAGCTGTTCTTGCTCAATGATTCTCAAGCATTATGAGTACAAAAACATGAGCAGAATTGCAATAAATGCTGTTCACTATATAAAATCTCGTCTATCCTCCTTGTTCACTTATGCCATTATAACACGCCGGCTTATACTTATCGTCGTTTATTGAATCACGGCTAATTTTCAGTACTTTTCAGAAAAAAACATAAATATTTCATTTTATTAGCAGCATGCGAAAATATAAATAAAACAGACTGCTACGGGTACCTGAACACGGAAGTACATCAAAGAAAGACTCATAAAGTTTTTAGAAAGAATTAACAGAGATTTTTGAGATAATAAAACATTCGAAACGCACCTTTCGCTATCCCTGCTCCTTTGAGCTATGAGCGGAGTTCATATACTTTAAACAGCGCTATGTAGCAGGTGAAGCCCCTTTCTCATCAAAAGGAGACAGGGTTCTGACCTGCCGTATACTGCCATTTACAGTTTTGAAATACCTAGCTGGAAGAAGGAAAGGCGTAGGAACACTTGCCTCGGAGTGTTGGAGACCACCCTTTAGAAGAGCCGCGCAGATGCGCTACATAGTAGGGAGCATTTGATCTGACTCACTTTTATGCCATCTACGCCTAGGAACATTTGGAAATGTGGTAAAAAAAGTCGCATGCTAGCCGGTGGTCAGAGCAGCTGCTCATTGAATCACGAGTTCTTCTGATGCTTTGAAAAAGACGGTTGGTTTTCTTCTAGACCGAAAAACGTCTGCAGCGTTCAACAGATGGGACTGCAGCAGTTCCAAAATGCTGTCGATTTCAACTCAGCTTTCAGCGGCCTATGATTACGTAACAGTGATCAACACCTGAAAATTAAGGAAAAGGAAGAAAAAATCGAGAAAATCTTCAGATCTAGAAAATATTTCTGTGATTACACTATTGCGCGTTTCTTCCAGAAATACGTTTTAATGTCTGCGAAAATTATAAGTTCGTAACCAGTACAACGAAGCTGAAAATACAAATCAACACCACAGTTATAACGATAAGTTGGCGCACAGATTCGATCTGCAAAGTTTTTCTAGGTATTCGTTCTCAACAGAAATGCCTCCTACAAAATTCAAGCCTGTGACGACTGAGGGCACCATAAAATATTTGATTGGCACACAAGAATAGCAGATCAGCTTTTGTATAGAATAGTTTGATATCGTAGCTTCATTTCGCTTTTTCCAAATATTAAAACACTTTATTCAGCAAC
>KN553143.1:0-14314 GCA_000797555.1 Oesophagostomum dentatum
TGACCAGTTTTACTTATATCACTGGAATCAGCATTGGAGCGCGGTTCGACTAATCCTAAGAATACAAAAACAATTTCCACCTGGGACTGTGCCTTTAAAGAAAGCACTATCACTACCAAGCACGTGCGTTTAAACAAATTGTACCTACTTTTTCAGTACAATTCTATTTGCTCTTATAATTTTCTGTTTTACTGTCTAATACTCTACTTTATTTATACAATTTTCTATGTAATACAGCTCCTTGTTCTGTTTTAGTATTTGTCGGCATAAATGAGACTTCTTTCTTTTTTACAGCCCTCTATTGCGGATTTTAGATCACACCATAATTTTGTGAGCGCACCATAGTAGTGGATTTTGGTAAATAAATAAATAAATAAATAAGTAAATAAATAAATAAATTCGATACAATATTTCGAAAATATGAAGAATTTGAGCAAAGTTGATGCACAAATGTAAGGTTTTGAGGGTTTTTCTTCTCGATTTTCCAATCGATTATGGCGAAGCCGCTAGTCATTATCTGTCACAGATACATTTCTTTATAACTCTACGCTTAGCTATGCCTTAGGAACGTCTTTTAGCATTTAAACGCTCTTGGTAATAAAGCTGCAAAGTTTCCTGGTTCCCTCCTCCCCTCTCTCCCTAATACAGTTTTGAAGTTAAGTATAAACTTTATACATGCAAAGGACGAGTCTTCTGCTGTCTGTCCAAGTTGCACATGTCCCTATTTATAATTTAGCATCAGCAGCTGATTTTAGTCTACGTGCTATATTCGTCTCTATGACATTTTTCTTTTCTATACAACGTGCCTGCTTTCTTAGGTTTAATGGTATTTTCCACCAGTTGGGGCACCTTTGGTACGTTTCCTTTTTTGCTGTTTTGAACTGTTCAGTTCTATCTCAGTACCCCAGGCTAGATGTATTATTTTATTAGTTTGATTTTTTTTCCTTTTCCTAATAGCCGATATGTGGTGACTCACATGTGAAATACAATTATAAAGTTATTTCTCCTGAAGACCTGATTACATGTATATAGTAGCGCTGGGTTCATCTGCTTTCCATTTTGCACCCGGTGCTTCGGAGCCGATAGCTCCTACTTGGACAATGAGCCTACCGTTTTTCTTTGATGCTTTAAGTATAAGCGCTTTCCACAACTATAGTGCTATCGACAAAAATTAGCTTGGTAAAAATGGCTGAGTTTTTCCTAGTTCTATTTAAAACATAAATCCCATAAAAAATGCTGAAATAAGCTGAAGAGGTGTACAGCTGTCGGGAAGCAGCATTCTACTTTATCACAGACTAACGTCTAGAGAGCATTATTTCCAACTACTTGCCCAAGTACACTTTATGGTCATTAGAGCATATATGCTCAGCTGTTTCTGATGAGCTTTTATAACATTTCATTAAATTCTACATTCACCACATAATAACATTGAATAACAAGGATATTTCTATATTATTTGGTTACTACCACGCTTTTATTTAAACTTCATAACTTAATTGTAAAAACAATGGCCAAAGACTAACTGCAGGCTCTGAAGAAGGCGATAAGCCGAAACGTTAACGTCAGCCTCAAAGAAGTTTTCATGCAGGCTACAGAAGCAAGTCCTACAATATAATTACAATCATGCCAAGATTCACAGAAACTCGAGCTATTGAACTACTTAGCAGGGATTTCATCCATCCACCACTCCGAAATCTCATCAGCTTTATGGGTAAACCGTGAGAAAATCAAGACACAAAAGCGCCTTGCCACATCGTGGGTGCGCTGAAATGCTATGACATGCTAGAAACTGACCACCACCTTATACCGGCAAGTGCAACACTAGTAGCAGAAGATCATACGCATAATTAGGATTTATCTACGTGGGTACGCTCCTTCGTTAATTCGTCAAAACTGCCACTCCCTTAATATCTGTCATTTGTGTAACCTTTATCGAAATTTGATTATATGACCAAATAACTAAATAGTTACACTACAAAGCAAATAATTTGTGCCTGCAGCATTTTCCTAGTGTTTCTTGAAGCAAGTGTAGACAAAGAATCCTAACGTTACATTAGGGGGGTGGTAGAATTCAAAGAGATGGTGCTAACTTCCCGCTCGCCTCTTGCGTAGGCTTCGCATACCCTGCCACTGTCTTTTTGCCTGAACTGAATTATACGGTAAGCACACGACTTCCAAAAAAAAACGATGGAAAACTTGCTCATTGTTAGATTATTCGTGAAACTACCATAGGACGTGGTACCGAAACTCATATGCATAGTTTTTTATGCCTTACTAGTGAATTCGAAGCGTAAATTCGAAGTTCCTTGTTTTTACATCTCAGAGAAGTAGCAGTTGGTCGTTAATGCACTAAGTTAACGCATATACTGCTACAATTAGTTTATTCGCACATTTTTTCTCTTGGGGAGAGGGAAAGGCAACCTCTAGTAGGGAGCATGGCTAGCGGTGGTGTCAGGGTGAATTCTGGCTCCAAAATTTTTGAAAATACTTTTAAAAGTAAAAAATCAGTGTTTCATTATTTTAAATAACAATTTGTTTTAAATATTTTACCTTATTTTTCTTTTTTCTACCCGTCTGTTGCTTACTTTCGAAAATATTCGGACATAATCTCAGGGATCGGTAGGGTGGACATTTCCATTTTCTTAGTCCAAATACCCATTCCGAGTTGGGAAACGATGTGATTCTGCGTGTTGCAGTCTCTAAGCTCCGTAAGCCTTGTCAACTCCAACAAAGCCCCAAGTAGCCATAAGCGGGCTGCAGTTTCTCGAGACTCCGAGCAGTCTCTTGTTTGTTTTTTCTCCACTCATTGTTCTAGTGTGCTGTTGTTTCCGATGACGATTTGCCTTCAACGTTCCGCCTCGTCGACTTGCTCCGTGTCCCCGTCACGTTCCCCGGATTCCCGATCCGTCACTTCTGCTCGAACACCTGCATGAGAACAGCTGCTCGTAAAGCGATACCTGCGAAAACAACCTGTTCGAGGTCTTGGCGCCTTTTCCTAGGCAACTGACGTTTTTGCGCCTGATTTTTAGAGTTTTCTTCTAATTTTAGAACATTCAGCTTTGCTTCTGAAGATTTTTGGGGTAGTTTTTTTGGTGTTTCATGGTATTAACATCGACAAAAGGATTCCATGAATGCAACGAACTAAAGGTGACGTGTGTCTTTCCGAGTCGAAATTTATTGCAGTCACGCTGTTAGACACTGGCAAATGGATGCAATTCCTTCAAAGGAAATTTCTTCTTGTTTTGAGAGGAATTTCCGCTCTCTAGTTTTTTTCTTCTTAAACAGAACCTTCACCTGTCTATCGTAGTGGATTAACAGAATTTAGTTTCCTAAGTACAAAAGCTCTGCGCAGCTTATGGACATGTCATTTAAAGGCAGCACCCACGCTCAGAACGCCTTCTGAGCTCTCGACAGATTCTGAAAAAGCAATTCGAACAATGGTAGAGTTTCAAATTTCTCGGCTCGAAAATCATTCCTGGCCAAGAAAACCGCATCAGAAAACTCGTCCTCGGTCGTGCGGACGAGTTTTCTACTTCCCCGTGCGCTTTCTGTTGGGGTCGTCTACCACCTTAAGTACGAGTAAATGGAAGGAACTTTCAATTCTAATCATACATAGGGGTTATAGCGGTCTAACTAACGTGGAAAGCTAGTTGAACAACTCGTCCACGAAATCGCGGACGAGTCTTCTGGAGCGATTTTCTTGGTCAGGAATGACTTTTAAGCAGAGAAATTTGAACCTTAACCATTTTTCGAGCTTCTTTTTCAGAATCCGTCGAAAGCTCAGAAAGTGTTCCGAGCGTGGATGCTGCCTTTAACCCACGTGAAATAGCGGTACAATTCTTACTTGTTGAGTAATTCGGTTCCTTTAAAGGAAATGAACCAGTGTAGATTAGCGGTTAAATAAAGTTTTCCCCCTTATGCTGCAGAAAAAAAGTGTAGTATGGCCGTTAACTACTCTGTTATTACTCATACATAGCAGAAAAAAGTCGGCAAAAAGAAAGTTATGGGCAAAATTCATTTTATGCGATTTTCGAAAATTTTGTTTAAAAACCTTTCTTCTCTAAAGCTACCGGAACTCTCTCGGCAGGGAATCTCATTGTATAATACTCGATTGGCACCTTTAAGAAGCAAAATTCAGCTCTTTTTTATAATCGCAAAAATTATCACATTTAGAGCATGCGAAGTCAATGGTGACAATACTTTCGACTCAACCTAATACTTCAAGGATGAATTATTACTCTCTGGTGTCCACAATTTAAAAAAAAACAACTATTTGGCTCAGGGCGATTTATACCACTGCACTGTTGTGGTTTTCACCCACATTAGGACGTACTAATCACAGATCTTGATAGATAACTCGCGCTCATTATTTTCCCAGGCATCACTTTTGTCCAGCATTTCATTTTCCTTGATATCAGGCGCAGTCATCACGCATAAAATGTCCCTAATGCAGCTCCAGCACATGACGTTTCCGGATCGAGAGTTCGCTGCAATTTCAGCTTTTTAGCGCTGCTCGTTCCACTCTATTTCATTTCGTCGCCATAAGCGGCTCTGCTCGGCTGCTTTGGCTAAATGCATTCTTTCTGCGTTTTTTCTCCTGTCGAGAGCCTTTTTATAAAACCGGACTAACTTAATTTCTTTGAATTTTCTGATTTTACTTTTCGCTTTATTTGAAAGCTTAAAATTCGCATAACAATAAAAGTTTATTCGAAAAACGATTGAGCTCTAGTAAAGTTGGTTTTACCCTAGGAAGTCCTACAGTAATTTAGCATATTATTTGGTGTGGAGAAAACCGCAACTTTCGAAACAATTTATGAGAAAGGTATGAATTTTTAAAATTGTTTCCGCAATGAAATCTTTCATGCTCTATCAACACGGAATATTTTATGCGCGAAGCCCTTCGAATCGGCGGCTTAACTTTTTTGGTCAGTGCTTAGCTTTAGCCTCGCTTTTTCGCAGACTCAGGGACATGTCCGAAAAAAAATCATTTGTGAGCCGTTGGATTGCAAAAACAGAACAGGGGCCGTATTAGTCAACAGTTGAACCTGGTTTGAGTCCAGCTTTTGGTTTAACTTAAACCAGTTTGGTTTAAATGAAGTTCAGCTTCATCATTCGACATTTAAGTTAAACCAGACTTAAATCGTCGAATGATGAATACGGCCCCAGGAGTACAGTTGCATAGTAGGTAGGTAATGCAGAATTCGTGAATAAGCTCCATTTTCTTAAAATGGTTTTCTACTTTAAAAATTGTTTCTTTTCTGAGCTTTTCGCACTTCTTTGCCTGTATAATGTAGACGCTTTGCAATTACTCCCTTTTTCGCGGACTAAGGCCAGTGAGGTGAGTGGAGCCGGAACCCATACATGTCCAGACTAGTTAAAACAGCGACAATCAGCCCGACTTTTATCAATTTGTACACGTCCGGCGTCCTGGCTCCGCCCACCTCGCTGATCTTACCATTAGTTTACCAAAAAGAAAATGCACTGGAAATATGGTTTAGGGCATACATGCCATTTCTGATTTTTGGAAAAATTAATGTCTCCCAACTTGTTGCGTACACCTGAGTGACCTTCAAGTATGTAGCGTTAGGTAGCCTTATTTTTCTCTCTTCTGTGAGTTCCCTATATGGAACTGACATAATCTGTTTGCCTTATTTAATCGACTATCATGCGAAAATCATCGGAATTTAGAACCAACCTAATACAGTGCTACTACTATACAGACGGGTAAAAATGGACCAGCCTATCTGCGTCTGCTTAATAAAATTGCGCACTATTTCATAGCGTAATGAAGTCAGTAAACTTCAGAGAAAAAAGTGGGGCACCATATTACTTCTAATGCGCTTTTTCAGCATTTTCTAAATGCTGTTACTAAAAATGTAGCTGTTTAGTAGTCTCTTATGCATAAATACATTGTTACGAAAGCGATTACTGGAATTATCCCAGTTTTTCTTTGTCCCGCGCTTGATCCCTGTTTTTATGATTGGGCAAATAAGCGGCTAATGCTCTCTCTAGAACCTCATGCCTCAGACCTCATAGCATTAGCTTTAATTGGTCTGATTTATTGATTTATTTACTTCATTTGTGTTTGATTTAGTGTATGTAGTTAAGCACTTGCGAAAATTTCTCATTCGTCATCCCATGTATGGTTATGTACAAGTAGGGATGATAGAGAAGCGTAGATGTTGACTTCCTTGTTTAAAACAATGTAGTAGATATTTCAAGATCTTTGGTTCTCCGTAAATAAGCAAGCTCTGAATCAACCCATGGTTTTCACTGAAGAAACTACCACAGATGTGAAACATAGATTAAAAAACTAGGAACTTAAACTACGACTATCCTTCATACATAAGCGCTAGTACATTGCAAGTCAGAAATTTCGGAAGAACGACAGTTTTCTTAAAGGATGTAGTCGTAATTTGGATAACAATCGCTTCCCCGACAACTTACCGACACAGTAAGGAATTGGACCACCCGAATTCTAATTGAGCCGGCGTAAACATCGCCATGCATGTATTGATTGCATACGCTGATTTTTTTCAAACTATTTTTAAAATAGCACGGCTAGCGCTGACGCCTGGTCGAAAAAGAGGGCTATTTATTGTTATTTTAGTTTAGCTATTGGAAACCCACTTATGCTTGTGAAGTATACAGTGTAGTCCAGATGAAGTGCGATGGGTTTTAGAAGCCTCCTTCACACAGCTTTTTTGCTTGTTTCGCTTCCATATTTTTAGTTCGACTATGGTTATTCTTGTTTGGGCTCGAAGAAGATGCTGGAATGGTGTGAGACCAATTTCTCGGGTTTCTGGGCACAAGTAGTTTGGCCGTCAAACTCGCCAAGCCTCGCATTCATAAAAGTAGTTCGAATTCCAGACGGTTTGAAAATTTCTTCAGAGCAATTTCCTGAAGAAGGTTTTTCCACAGTTTGGGTCGCAGTCGTCTCCTGTGCTCGTTCTTGTCGAGCCGAATCAAAAATTTAGGCCATGTTAGCAGGAAACTTCTTTAAAATTCTTCTCCGAATGCACTCGGACTCCAAACTGCTTTATGAATACGGGCCCAGATTTCAATTCTTTGGATTTTGCTATCTGGTCAATCGTGGAGAAAAAAGTCTGCTCTTTCAAACACATGTAACTGAATTTGCAATCTCATGAAGACATGGAAAGAAATTTGGTCGGAAAAAATCGCGCATCCTTGAAAATTTCCAGAAGAGATTGGATGCTTGCATTGAAGCAAAGGCGGCCATTTTGAATGAGACATATGAGAACTTATGTAGAATTTAGAAAATTTCCACCTGAATAGCAATAGCAGCGAACTTTGCTGCCGCAACCCATGGTCTTGCTGTAGCTTAATGCTTTTTACAGTGTCGCTTAACCTAATTTTAACTGCTTCAAATAAGGTTTGTCATAAAATTTATGTTAAATATCGTAGATGTATTAAAAACCTTGACAGAGTCGTTATTTCCCCAGCATTCCAGTCCAGTGAGTTCTGTGTACGATGAAAGTCGTGCATCAGGCGAATAAATCGTCTCAGAGCTCAGAGCGTCACGCATTTTCTTCTTCACGTCCGAATGTCACGCGAGACCATCAAACTCTGAGTTATGCCGTAAGAAAACATGCAGCGCTTGAGTGAACGCTGACAGTCATCAGGCAGCGCTTCATGTTCCCACGGGCTTTCAAAATCTGAACAGCTTAACTATTTCTTGGAATGTTTGCAGGAACAAGTTCCGATCTAATGGAGCGGATAGAGAGCTCTTGTTTCCTGATTTCATTTTCCGCTGACCGATAAAAAGAGCTCACTTCGTTAGCCATCCTTCTGAGTGTCCTCAAAACAAGCTGAAAATAGCTCTAAACTAGGGGAAAGTGGCCCAGCTAACTCGTTTTGCAAATAACGCAAACGAGAACTTTCTGATGAGATTTTCATGCATCCAAGATTTCAAAAAGAGCCGACCGTGGCAGCTACTCTTCTGTATTTAAACAGATCTCACCCTATCTATGCAGCACAAGTTCACATTTGGAGATAAGTCCACACACTGCAAAAGGTGAACCCATTTAGGCATAAATAAATAATTTTTGACTATGCAGTTCTCTTGCACCATCTATTTTGCTCGAAGTCGTCTCAGGTACACTAACCTATATGCGGTTTTTTCTGAAGCAAAAAAGCCTCATATTAATCTTTATATCATTTCTAGCAAATTAGGGCTATGCTCGACATATTACGAGTAATGATAATTTAATTTCAATAATGATAATTTCAATAATAAGTACCTAAGCAACTTGATTTATCACGCTAATTCCAATATGCTTGCTGAATTAAACAAAACAGAAAATAAAAGGGCCATATCGATTTACTGCGATACACATATTTCATTGTGCACTTAAACTTTTCAAGAGTTTACGTCTACTCTTATAATTTTCTTTTTTACTCTCTGACACTCTACTTCGTTTGCATAGTTTTCTATGTCTATAGCTTCTTGTTCTACTTTAATAATTGTCGGCATGAATGAGACTTCTTTCTTTTTCTTCATAGCCCTCTATTGTAAAGAATTTCAGATTACACTGTTATTTTTTGAGCGCACCACAGTAGTGTATTTTAGTGAATAAGTACAAATAAAACAAATTTTTTGAAAGGTAAAGTATTCATTGATTACTTCTAAATAAATGTCTTTTAACTATATTGGCTTGATGTTTACAAATTGTGTGACATTCGGGTGACACGGTAACTTATCGCCCTCAGTTATGGCAGTTGCACATTTTCGTTCCCATAGTACTCGTTTCATCTTATTCTATTGAATCATTATTCTTGTTTTTCTTTTTTTGTCTTATACTTCATCTCACTTAAAGGCAGTTATTTTCGATGCTTTAGTACTCTTTCGCCCTCTGCAGTTTTTTTTTTAATTTATGCCTTGCTTTCTCTGCCTTATCACAACTTGTTCAAGCAATAAACAGTAACCGTTTTAATAATTTGAGCCAAAATCTTACTAAATGTCGAGTCGCTCTGCTCTGTTTGCCTTTCTGTGGTTCCAACGCTGCCTCGGAGATAGCGACGATCAGAAAAGTGTCTAACCATCCAGACAATCCAAAGCACCTAAGTATGCTAGGTGGATAAAAATGAAATGTCCGGCTTCACAGAAAAAATGTTTCGCTTCCGCTATTTCGGAGGAAAAGGTGATAGATGAGCTGGAATAGATTACATAAAAACCGTCAAAGGATTTTCTTTCGAAATACTGCCCACAAAATACTGCCCCACCTCCAGGAGCTCTCTTTCAAACAGGACCGTCCGCGCTCAAAGCAGCGGAGGCAAAATCTTTTGCTCTATTTTCAAAAAAATTACAGAACATATTGTAGGAAGGCCGGTGCCTCAACTAAATCACTACCGTTCAGAGTAAAGTTTGGAGAGCAAAATCTACTTGCTGAGTGACCGCAATTTCGAAAAGTGACCAAAAATGACCCCTTTTTGACCCCTTTTTTGACCCATTTCCAGATAAAATTCTTCTTTCCAAATTTTCTCTAAAAAATTGGTTCATTTCGCGCTGTTTGTTGATAGCAATAAAGTAAAATCATAAAGCTGCATTCTGCACCTTTTGTTTCAATAAGCAGCATGTCAATGTGCAAGAGCATTCAACGAGGAATTTGACATTTTATTTCGCCACTGTGGAAACCTCCGAGCAGATATCGCAACGTGTTTCTGATGTATATTGTTTTCTTTAACACTGCAGTATAATTTCCTAGCAAAAAGCTTGTATCGTCTTCAAGAAATAATCGATTTCCTAAACGGGCAGGATATTTTGACTTACCAGTCATTTTCGTGAAAATTTTGTGAAAATTGCAGTACTCTCCCTCGAACTCAGCATTCCTTTTAAAGAGTATTAGTACCACTTCATTACAAAAAAAATATGGAATAATTTACAGCAGCAAAAATTTTGAATCATCACTGCTGAAAACTGCATCAACGAAAATAGGACATTTCATTCTTAACGACCTGGTAGTTTGAGTAAATGCTGTAACATTGAAGAAAACCATTCATTTCCTAGAACTCATCTCAGCTTTTCTTTGAACTTCACCGCAGTTATTTATGCTCTGTACTTCAATATATCATATCTCTAGGATATCAGTATTAGTCTAACGTGCACTATAAATTGCTTATCCAAAGCCCATTTCGAGTGGATTGAGTTCGGCAAAAAAGCTCAGTCTATTTGTTGTTCGAGTCTCTACAGAATTTGCCTTGGCAACTTGCTTCCTCTTCATTTTTATATTCCTTCTACTTATCCTTAAATATTTGCCATGTTTTCAGATAATTTTGCCGGACAACCTTATCATACCTCGTCTGTTATCACACGGTGTTTCAGTATCCCTCACATACCTTATGAATAAATATGACCGGAAGTAGTTCTAGGCTTCTTACATCTTTGAAATTATTCTTCCATATAGAAAATAATTGCCATTCAATACATTCCCTGAATTCTGGCAGAAGTTTACACTCTCTTGGGAAAATTTTCTTGATGTTCAGCTTTGAATGTTCTTGATCGAAGCTTGGACCATTATCTTTCAATATTCCTGGTTTACCAGATGAAAGGAGTTGAAAATATATTGCTGTACAAGGCTATTTGGTCCGCGGAAATTAAATAGCCAAGCACAACTTCAGTCACCATCTGTTCTTGTATGTATAATGAGATAGCCAATAACAGGCCTGGAGCATAAAAACTAAAACTGCGGCTCTAGTGTGAAAAAGTCCAATCAACTTTCATGCATCTATTTTCTTAAAGGCTGTGTCAAAGATACAATCCCAATTGGAAACCACTTTCGGTTTTATTCGCATAGATAGAACAGCATTGCAACGCTGACTCCAGCTAATGTAAATAAAAATGCTTAAACATGTCGAAAAATGTCTTTCTAAAGGGCTGAGAAGGCCAAAATGGGCGGGGATTTTCCACTATTTTCCACTGGTGGACGAGATTCCTGGTCAGATGTTTCACGTGTCAGCGCAAATTCTTGTCATGTTCTTCACGTTGGCACGCGTAAGCTAGTGAAGCTCTCTCGTATCCCACCCTCTCTACTTCATCTTTTACAAGAAAGAACAGGTCATATAACGTGTTAGCCAGTAAGCTCCTCCCTCTTCTGCCTAAAATTCATACGCTTAGTAACCAATTAAGACGTTAAAA
This sequence comes from Oesophagostomum dentatum, assembly GCA_000797555.1. Taxonomy (NCBI): domain Eukaryota; kingdom Metazoa; phylum Nematoda; class Chromadorea; order Rhabditida; family Strongylidae; genus Oesophagostomum; species Oesophagostomum dentatum. Next base: position 11,156 of record KN553143.1, read on the forward strand.
CGTAACATTCTTAGCAGGTTTGGGAGATAGAAGGCATATTTTTGGAATCCTCAGATCCGGGGTGTCTAGGATATTTTTTTACCTCACAGTATGAGCTGGGACTCTGCCTTTAAGGCGAAATCTTCGTCTGTTCCATAGTTAACGACGAACTTCCATGAACTTGACTAGGTTTTTTGTGTTTTACACCCTGAAACCTTCATGGAGCGAATTTAGGGGCTGAAATATTGACTTCGACGAATTCGCACATCAATAGATCACATCTCNAAAAAAAAACATTCTAACATTGCCCTCTTAGCCTGCTAAGCTCACTATGATATTCACCTGGTGTAGAAACCAGTCCACGACCGGAAGTTCGTTCCATTTTTCGTTTAGATGAGCCTTTTCCATATCTATGCCTTTCTTGTATGGGTATCATTTTTTATTATCCTAGTTAGAAGCAAAGGGTAGCGTAGAAGATAAACATGTATTTGAATTCCCTCCAATAAAGAAACGAGAGGTGCAACAGCTTGGCTGGTTTTTGGTTTCGAGAAAATTTTATGTGTCCGTTTTATTGTACGCCAAGAAGACTGTCTTATTCAGTGAGACCTAGCGCCTATACTCGAGTTGAAAAGTCGGTGCACGTGTGCAATTGCGGACTCAGGAGCATATCTCGACAACGGAACATGTATATGGAGGCTTGCACATACACGGAGTATGTCCCTACGCATTCCGTATAGCTTGCAAAGTCTAGATGCTGAAGGACGGTTTTGGGCTGAGCTAGAACCCCTTCTGCAGCTGCACACCTCGCGCAAACTGCACCAACTTGTCAACTCCACTATACCTTCGCAACTTCGCATTCTGCTCAACAACGCGCTTGCTGCGGTTCCAGTCCGCATTGCTGTTAAGTTCAAATGGGTGCTTACCCGTTTTCTCATCGTAATCGAGAGCTTTTGGCATATTCATACCATACTCGAAGTAAGATCACTCTAAGTCAAGCGTAGCCGAGAAGTTACATTCATAAACATTCAGTCAACTGGATAAGCTAAGAGAATGGCTATGAGTTGCCTCGCTGGCAAGGGGCGGGGGCATTGTGCAGCGAATGTGCCGTAAAATAATTTTTTACGAGAAGATTTAAGGCATTTGCCGTCGATTAGCCCAGATAGTGCATCGTTCAGAGCGGTTTCGTGCAATCACGTACAATCTACGGCACAGCGAGTTGCAGCAGAACTCATCCAGGTCTAACCTTCTAGCATTGTGCTGACTGAGTTACGACGCAACTTGCTGTGCCACAGCTGTTGTGTAAATGCACGAAGCCGCGCTGAACGGGTGCGAGACTATTCACCGTCAAACGTACGAAGACGCGCAGTTGTCATTGGTAGCTTTCGCGCGCGACAGGCAACTCATCTTCCATAAATTTGAATTTCAACTGAAATTTGGATCAATTGTCCGAGTAAGACCCCGATGGCTACACCTCTTCGACGGTGAATAGTCTCGGACCTCGCTGAACGAGGCACTATCTGTGTGAATGACGGTACCCTTTGTTCATTCGGCGCAGGCGTCTATTTTCCAACGCGCGCGTTCGCGCAAGCGCGGTCAACGTTGGTGGTCAAAAGTTTTAGCGGCCGAATATTTGGATCTGCTTTTTACAGCCGTGAAGAATCCGAGCTAGGTTCTCTAGAAAGGCTATCGTTGAGGCAGTTTGCTTGATTTCAAATGAGTAAACCTGATGGAAGTCATGCGCACGCAAGCGCGTGTGTGGGGAGGAGGGCGACTGCGGCGAACGAACAGAGTGTACCTGACAACCGCGCGTCTACCCCGATTTGTGTTGTTGCACACGGCTCGACTAACCTCACGCCAAGGTCGACGACTACTTCAGCGACCACTTCGCCTGAGCGATCAATATCGAGGGATTTTCGAAGTGATCGCCAAGCGCATTCTTTTACTTTGTTTTTGCGGGTTTTCTTCGTTCTTCGTCGTTTTTCAATCTGCAAAAACAAAGTAATAGCATGCACCTGGCGATTACTTGAAAAATTTCCCGATACTGATCGCTCGGGCGAAGTGGCCGCCAAAGTGACCGCCGATCTTGGCGTGAGACTGGTCGAACCGTCTGCAATAACAGTGTCAGGTAAAAGCTCTGAACTTGTAAAAACAACCACGTCTAGTCTCGAATGTTGGACCCGTCCCTAATTAAGATGAAATACTAAAATAGTTCTACAAAATACCAGATACTGTTCTTAATGATGCCAACACAGGTTGTTAAAGGACTTTATTAGTGCCTTACGTTTCGATTTAGTTCTACAAAATCGTTCCAGCTGGAGTAAATGCCACAACTCTACTCAAGACAAAATACTAAAATATTTCTGTAAAGTCGTTCTTGGTGGAGAAAACATCTCAATCAAATAGTATAGTGTTGTCGATTAATTTCGAATAAAGCTTCCTCCGAAAGGGGTAGATTTTCCTCTCAACCTGTATGACAGCAAAATATGAAAGAATCGGAAATTGCTTTACATTCGATAAAGAACCACTTAGATTTTTTTTTGCGAAAGACTCTACGATTTATTAGAATTATTCGAATAATCGAACTGCAACGCTTTATAAAATAGCAACCGTTCTATATCCCGATGCTCTTTCACGGACGAGTTGTTCTGCCGTGCCTGTATACGCTGGTGCTAAAACCCACACGGATCATCTAGCACTGGTTTTCGTAGAATTCATCTTCCATTGAAGCGATTTCACTCAGCAGATCGATATCATGTTGCAAGTTCAGCCCACAGAGAGATAGGACAACTCGTACTGTGCGTCATTTCGATAGGTACAGTCAATGCTAGGAAAGACATTGATAACTGTACCTTTTCAGATTAGAATAAATCCCTATGGAACCGTAATTCACATTTCTTTGAATATTAAGCACCTTTGCCAGCACTTCTTGAAAAGATGCCATCATTTTTCCGGAATCTATCTTTGCCTGCAATTGCGATATTTATGTGCTTTCAGCTACCTGCACGCTCAAAAACTAGGAGATTTATAAGGATAAAAAGGATAAAGGACTCGGCGTCTTCAATACCCCTCGCGGGTATGCGCCGACGCATTCCACTTCATGAACGGAGAGGCAGTGAATGCGTGTTTAACCTTTTACAGTGACTTGCGGGGGTCAGCCGATAACCAAGTCAGTGCTTTCAT
>KN553145.1:6932-17496 GCA_000797555.1 Oesophagostomum dentatum
AGTTTGTCCGAACACTACTGACCGCTACTGTAGCTCTAAGAAACTCTATGTGGTTGTTCCAAGGTTTCCCAGAGACATTGGTGTATTTTTATAATGAAATAAAACCATAGCTTCTTTTTCGCGAATAAGGTTTGGTTTAGCTGCTTTTTCAACTCAAGCCTTTTTATGGGCTGTTCAGAACCCACTGTGCGTTTTCGTCTAAGCCCAATGCACCGTAACCGTGCACCGTAACCAGGACAGCTTGATATGGTAGGCTGAACTTTAGTTAGCTAGACGATTAAATTATTATACAAGTCTTATTCTTTCATACAACTGCAGTATTTCATAAGCTACACCTCTTCAAAAATGAAGGAAGTTCCTGCGGCGGAACTGGTCAAATAAACTAACAATTAACAGGTATATGAAGTTCTTCTCAATGGCATTAGGAGACTATTCTGAACGATTTGTTTTGAAAACACTGTGTGACACAACCGGTGGGTCAACACTCACACCAGACATGGATTTAACCAATAATCCGTCATTATATGTCTACATAATCCACAGATATAACAAATATGACTCAGTGACAGCGATTACTAGACAAGAAAGTGCTCTATCTTACAAAGCACTAGGTTTACTCTTCTCCAATTTTTTAGACAACTATTTTAATGTAGCAGCAGATCCTGCACAATCTGTTTTGCTTCCTAATGTAACTTTCTAACTAGGTTTGGTTCTGTAGCATCATTTTTATTTAAAAACTAAATTAATCTAAAGGTAATTCAAGTCAGTCCACCATGTGGATTGGTCTTCTTATTGCTTTGATCTCGTCAATTCTCTCCGGCTCTGCATTCGTTCCCATTAAAAACACTCCTTCAGGAGATGGTAGGTTTCCACATCTGCAAAACCATGTTGCTTTTACATATTCTAATCCATCAGTGCCATTTTCAGGATTCACCTCACAGTTATTCATGTGTATTGGCTCTTTTATGGTGGCTACGTTTGTGCACAGCCTGCTTAATTTCCCGCCAATACAGCCATTGGCTATGGTGGGAGGAGCTCTATGGTGTATAGGTACGTCGAAAATGCGACATGATTCCGAGGATGTCATTTAATCATGCAGCAAACGTCTTTTCGCTGCAAATAATGAATCGCTTGGGTATGGGACTATCAGTTCTCGTCTGTAGCACTTTGGCATGTTTAACGGGTTGGGCAACTTCGAGGTGGGAGCGTTTTTTTTATGAGTCAGCTAGCTACTATCGCTTAACACATTACCCCTAGATTCGGAGTATGTGGTCTGCCTGCGGCTATTCCAGCAGATCTGGTGATGAACTACATGGGTATGACCGCGCTTGTAGGAGGGTATGCTCATATTACATCTATAGTTTGCTTTTAAACTTGTGCCTTATTGCTATACTCTCTAAACGAGAATCTTCGGTGTTGTACAGTTCGTTTGTTTGTACTGTGAATGTGTAGTTAGAAAGAAATATGAGTGAACGTATAGAAGAAACAAATAATGACAAGAAATTGAGTCACCTCTCCTAAGACGGATGATGAGTTTAAGTAAAACTTTAATATACATATTTATTCAGTAACGTGCCGCTAACATATTTATTGCTGTAACGTGCCACGTATTTTTTAGCGCTAATTTCATGCTTCTGTTAGACGGTTAAAGGCAGCACCCACGCACAAAGCATGTTCTGAACCCGCACGTTTTCTAAATGCACTTCAGTGCACTTTATGTAAGCATCCTTACTTATGTAGGAAAGTCCCCACGTTTTCCACCCTTTGTAGCCTCGCATTTGTCAGATGAGTTGTCCACCGTGATGGCCGATCTTCTTTAAAACAGCTTTCAGTAGGTAATAACTAAAAACTATTGCGGTTATAAATCATTCTATATCTATTATAGTAATCGGCTCAAGATGTTGGTAACGGACTTTTCCTCAGCACCTACTAAGCGATAAGCTATGAAATTTACATGGATGAGCTCAGAGCGATGGCCAGATGTGCACTACGTTTTTATTTTTTCTTATCATCTCCAAAAAAGGCGTCTTCTAAAACAGCGCCTTTTTCTTGTTTCTGAGGAATAGGCTGCTTGGTTGTTTACCAAACTAGCTACGTTCGCTATAAAATATCAGTGTTAGTCTATCACTATAGAGTCAGTATGCAGTAAACACACAATCAGACGGTTAGTGGATGATGGATTAGAATGGGAGAGATGAAGGCAAGTAATCGTCTCAGCTGCGTCTTTTTAAAGAGACCTTAGAGTAACATTTTGTAGGTTGCAGTATCGAAATTTTTTCATACAGTACACCTTATTCTCTGTTCTTCAGCTTGATGAAGAAAAGCTCGCTTTTTTTCAGAACAGTCGCTAACGTTACTCGAAAAGCGCAGCCTTCGCTGTGAGAATTATAGGTGGGATTCCAAAAGTGTGAGCAAAGAAACCTACTGAAAAGTCAGAGGGTTCGGCGGCAGACGGGCTTCGAAAAAGTTATTTTTCAGATCTGCACTGTTCTTTTTCCCGAAAAATAAAGCTTCCACTACCTCTATGTTTAACGATGTGCATTAAGAACTAAGTTGACCTCTTTGCAGTTGATGTATTTCTTTTAGACAAGTGGGAGGAACTGGCTGTGTAGTTTCTAAAAAAATCGAGACTTTCACATTTATGCCTCAAAACTCTGCGCATGGATAGCATCTTCCTTCCTATTCCTTATGTTTATTAGAAAATCTCACGTTTTTTTTCGGACTACTGGGTAGAATTACCCGAAAATGATTCGTGCATTCTTCGGGAAAACCACAATGTGGTTGCAGAAGTGCCAGCGAAGCGAGCATCCCAAAATAGTCTCAGGTCCGGCGTAGCCGGAATCTCAGACTTGTTTTTTATAATTGACTAAAAAAAGAATATTCTTTCAAGAGAATACTTAGTTCGAAGAATAGGCCCACGAATAAGTTTTATAAAAAAATTTTACCAAAGTGACTGACAAGTCAAAAAAAGGCTTTGGCTTTGTTTCTTGGCGGATCCGAACTTTTCTCTAAATAATAATACTGCAATATTAAGGGGGACAGTACGTGTCAAATACAAATCATCTTGTATGCTCAAAGATTTCTATGGTGGCGCAATAAAACGTCAAACTCGTTGATGAGTGTTTCTGTACAATGATGCTGCTTGTTTAAGCATAAGCGAAAATGTACCAGAACGTAGAAGTTGCAGTGGTAAGATTTGCGCTCACTATCGCCAAAAGGTTGCCCTGATTGCCCTGAAAACTGGTTGAAAAAGAGATCATTTTTGACTACTTCTTTCGAAATTGCAGTTGCTCGAGAAGTAAAACAATAAAATTCATTCTAGTGTGGCTTTTATACTTCGAACTTTACTCTAAACAGCAGTCACTTAGTTTCAGCAGTAGGTCTCCTGCAACATTTTCTACGATTTTTTGAATATCGCGTAAAAAAAATCTGCCTCTCCCTCTAGCACCTTTTCCTCTGAGATAACGAGAGCCAAACATTTTTCCTCGAAGCGGGCATTTCATTCTTAACCACCTAATATAATAGCGCTCTACTCTTTCAACAGTTTGCCACGGTATAATTTCGAATCAAGCTCCAGTTTATTGGCTTTCTCGGTAGCATAGCACATCTGTAGCATTTTCTGAAATTCCGGTCTTATATTTCGAATTACTGTAAATTTTTCCAATACAGCGGATCACTAAATATGCGACAAAAATAGGTAAACGGACCAAAAACATTCGAAATTAAGACAAAGTATCTGTTTTTGACTTCTGACATTCTGACTTCTTTACTGACTGTTCTGCGGAAATTTGCCGTTGTTACTACTGCAATCCTACTTGGGTGATTTCCAGGGGAGTGATGTATCTATTTGTAAAGAATACCTCTCAAGAGTTGGTTGATGTAGACAAGATGGAAAAGTTGGAGGAAAAGGTTTGGTTTACTAGAATTTTAACTTCATTATTTGAAAATACCCACATTTTCAGAGTTGCTCTGTAGACCTGGACAGCGAGGACATTCGAGTAGTGTCAACGATAGAGCGGGCACTGTGAGTTGCAATTTCATTAGTCGACGTTGAATATCAAAGCAAAAATCACACTGAACATACATTGAAGTAATTATAGCTAAAAAGGCAGGCTACTGCCTTGAAGGTTACCCAGAAAAAGGAGGTACATAGTGGTAAGGGCTTTCTAAAAATCCTCTTCTTGACTACTTTGAGGATATGAAGGTGAACTCGTTTTCATTGGGCAATACCCATAAAGGGAATTAGGCGAGAAAATAGCAAACTCCTCCACCAGAACTCTTTCATTCCGCTAAGAACTGATAAACACTGGGTTATGGACGTTAAAAGCAGTACCCACGCTCAAAACGCTTTATGAATTCTTGGTGGATTCCGAAAGACTAGCTCAAAAATGGGCGAACTTTAAATATCTCCTCCAGAAAATTACTCCTGACCGAGAAAATTTGTGGACGAGTTTTCCTCTTCATTGCGCGCTTTCTGCTGGAGTTGTCATTAGATCAAACGTACAAAAGTAAGAACATGGAAGAGACTTACTAATCCGCTTATACTCAATGGTTATAGCGCTTTAACTAGTGTACTACAGAAGTCTATTTTCGCAGGTATAGAGCTAAAATGAAGGACAGTAATTATAACATTCATAGTTCTCTCCCAACTCTTATAACATATACCCATACCTCAGGAGCGGTCGCAGAAATTTTTTTTGGGGTTGGGGAGGGGCCAAAGGAAAATCGGTTGTAAAATTTTGAAAAAAAAACTTTAAAAGTTTTAGGAATAAAAACATTTCAGATCGATAATAAAAATATCTTTTTGAAAATTGACCCCTTCTTCAATTTTTTCCTAGCCTAGGCCACTTTCAAAAACTTTCGGACCCATTCTCGCGGGCGGTAGGGGGGGGGGGGGTCATCACTTCGGACCGTCACTGACCCATACCTATTACTCTGCACGCTCTGAAAGGGAGTGTGTCCTCCGGTACTCCCCCAAAGAAATCTGAAAATCGGATATATCCTTGATTAAAACACTAACACAAGCGAAAGTGGCTAGCAATATGCGCAAGGTTCTGTGGTCTCCAAATATGATCTCCAACTGCATTTCCCTAGCGTTGCAAATATTGGGATGTGTCTTATCAATGGGACTGTATATTGGCTGCCTTAAGATATTCGTTTTGTAAAATTGAGCCATTGTCATGAACAGTATCTTGTTTTCAATAAATAACTAAATAACCTTAATCAATGCAGGTGTTTCCTCTCGGCTATGTGTTGTGGATTAGCTTATGGAACGATGTGGGTTCCTGTCGACTATATCATGGAAAGTATTTTTAGCTGCGTGTTTGCCATAATTCTACACCGCTGTTAATCTTCAGAGCCGTGCTGAACAGTTTCACGACGCCCCTAAGGAAAGTATCTCGTATCTCTTTTCTTTCTACTGTGGAGTAATGTCTGTATCAACAGTGATTTTCACGGTATACTGCATAGTCAGGTAAGCAACGCTCCTTCTCTGCTAAGATTTCTGTTACAAGTCTAGTACCGCAGGCGAAATAACCCATGGGTAAATCCGGAGTCTGTCATCCCGTCAATGGTTAGCGGTGCTGTCCTCGCAGCAGCCATGAGTGCCTTTGTCATCTCCGTTGATCTACTTGATCAAGCCATAGCATACCCAATCTGCGCTATGATGCCTGGCTTGGTGGCATCGATTTGGAGTGTTTTCTACTATAAGGAAATAACGGTGAAGCTCATGACAGTTTGCGAGTTTCCCATGCATTTCACTGCTTTTTCAGGATCGGAAGAATCTAACGCTGCTGGCTCTCGCTTATGGATTTACTCTTTTCGGTGTTGGGCTGATTAGTGTTTCAAGGGAAAACAGCCTTTTCTAGGTTTTCTCAGTCAAATAAAGCCGGTTGTTAGGTGCATATGGAGGAGAAGCATTTGCTATGTTCAAAGAATCTAGTCAGCATTGCTACTGCACACTGGTGGGCAGAATTAAATGCACACCTTTTGAGCGCAAATCCCTTGGAATTCCCGAAATAAAACCCCTCTATTTTGGTGCGGCTGTGTAGCTAGAAGAGTTCTGTGTACATTCTTAAAATATGGTCTTTGTCGTTTGCACGATCCCATAACTATGATTAGCAGAGTCAATCAAAATTATGTTGTGAGCATGTGTAAGGCCTGGTGCTCGACAGAGGATATTAAAACAATGTTGAATATCTTCAGATTAAGGAAGGCTGTGGTCATGTGAAAATGTGGGGATGAAGGCGTAGTTGTTGCTGACAAAAAGGAGATAGAGGGCAGTCAAGTCATGGCGCGATATTCGCAAGCTTCAAAACATACCAATCGAAATAGCAGGGAATTATCAACTCATTTAACTGAAAGAGCGCAAAATCCAGGAAGCCCTAAATATGGAAAGCCGTCTATGCGGGTAGAATGTAGGTAATACCCAGCCCCTCTGCTACCTTATTGAATTCAAACTGATCAAAAGACGGGGGAGATACAAGAAACTGTCAACGGTGTGTAGGCATAGGCCGCGACTTGCAGCCATTCTCAGTAACAGCAACTCTTTGCTCTGGCGGGAGCTCCACAATCGCCAAAACTAGCAACAAACAGCAGTATTTAGAGTGCATACACTGGGCATTCTAATGACATTAATGAAATGATATTATCTCCTGTTGTCATTGTGTTGAAAGCGATTTGATCAACTAGTAAGGCGCCATTGATTCTTTCCTATAAATGTGCCAAGATATTTACTGTCCTATGTTAAAATGTTGTCTTCTGGAGTACAGTGCACTCCACAGTGTCCGTATTTTACGGAAAAAGCATGGATATTTGAGCAAAACTAGATACCGAGTTCTCAGGCAAAATTCATTTTTGAGGTCTGCGTGCAGATTTTTTTTCGTACTTTTGAGAGGAAGATTTCAACCCTTTAAAGTCCCCAGTTTCAAATACTTGAGCATTTTAGTGGAGCATTTTCTAGAGAAGAAATCCTCAGCTTTCTTACACAATAGAAGAGATTCCGTGAAAACCTCGCTGTGAAAAGCTTGGAAGTGATCTTCCGTCAGAACTCTGGCGGCCACTGTGGGCATTTGAAGGTGGCGACTAAGCGCATTTGGAGTTTGTAGCGATGATCTGGCAGAATTGGTATTTTATGGTGTTTTATTAGCTAGACTACTAGCTCATTCATAATATTTTTGTGCCAAATTTGCTAAACTACGTAAACGGTATAATGTAGAAGAAAGCTGTGTGCATTTAATTTTGCCCACCCCTGTATAACAGTTGGTACAGTAGGAAGACAATTTCGTTTACATCCATTTTTTTCCAGAGAAACTATGCAAGATATGACGGAAGCCTGGCAACTTTGGCAGAATCTTTTTACTTGAGTTGAATGTGTCGTACAGTCTCTCACAAGCCGAATCTTTTTTGTGGATCTGGAAGTAAAATTTGGGCAGTAAAACTCTTCGCACCTCATTAAAGGCAGCACTCACGGAAAAATAAGTTTTGATAATTTTTCCGGAATCGGAGTTTAACTACCAGTTTCTGAATAGCTGCAAAAGTAAACAGATCAAAACTTGACATTTTTTGCGGAAGAACTGGAGATGTCGGCCGGTCAGAACTCCGCCTTTTTAAAACCAACCTTGAAAGAAGCGTTAGGTTCCATATTATTATTGAATTCCTACCGCGGAAAGGTTTACCGTAGTTGTTCCTACAGTGCCACCATGAAACAAATCGCAGTGCTTTATCGTCTGGAAAGTCTATTTTTAAACCAAAAGAGTCTACGGGTCAAAAATTGGTCAAAATCGACCCGATATAGATCAGTGCTTAAATTTTTCTTTGAAATACTCAAGGCTTAATTGTTTTTGAAACAAACGTGTAGTTTTTCTACTACTTGAGCAGATTCGAGACAAAAAACTAGGAAACGAAAGTAAAATCGAACGTTTCCTTCACGGTCAGCCAAGAAAAGAGACGAAGTTGGCCGCCGTCTTCAGCTGTTGTTTCTGCCGACAACTTCTAGTGGCCTCGTCATTTTGGAACATTGTCTCAAGTTCCTAAATATATATGTCTGGCCTCAAACGGTCGCCGCGAACGGTTGCAATTCCACTTACCTTATACGAAAATGCTCGAAATTCAAACACCTTTGAACTTTTCGAATCTTCTGTTATAGTAATCGGCTCAGGATGTTGGTAACGGACTTTTTCTCAGCACCTGCTGAGTGATAAGCTTTGAAATTTATATGGCTGAGTTCAGAATGATGGCCAGATGTGCACTACGTTTTTATTTTTTTTCCTATCGCTTCCAAAAAAGGCATGTTCCAAAATAGCACCTTTTTCTTCTTTCTGAAGAATAGGCCGCTTGGTTGTTTACGAAACCAGCTAGCCTAGCTATCGCTATCAAATATCAATTTTGATCTATCACTGTAGAGTTAGTATGCAGTAAGCACTAGCCTCTTAGAGGAGGGGTAGATTAGTCTGAGAGACAAGGCCGTCGCGCCGCCCTGTAGAATGGCCGTAAGAACAGTAAAAGGTAGGTTTTCCGTACCCTTTCGAGATGTTTCCTTAAAAGTGAAGAAAACGTCAGCAAAGAGCACAAAAAAACTCATATCTCCACTGTTTCTACGGTCGTTCTACAGAGGCGCGACGCGGCCGCGTAGTGGATGACCCTGCAACAGAGGAGCGAACACACTATACTCAGACGGGCGAATACACTATACTTTTTAAAAGATCACAGAGAAGCGTTTTTATGTTGTGATACTCAAAATTCTTCACACAGTGTACCTTCTCTTTCCCTGCTCTTGAGCTCGATAAAAAAAGGCTTGCATTCATTCATATTTATCCATAAAATTACTTAGAAAGCCCGCTTCACTATGAAAATCGTAGTGCACAAAAGTGCGAGCAAAAAAAGCTACACAAAAGTCAGAGATCCAAGGGGAGGCGGACTTCGAACAGGTTATTTTTCAGACTTGCACTGTCCTTTGTCTCGAAAAATGGAGCATCTTAAAGGCAGCACTCACGGAGAAAAATGTTTTCCAAGTTTCAGATCGGATGCACTCTTACCATCAAACAGAACATTACTGCAAAAGGGTTTGCTTCAATTCCCCACCATTATCAAGAAATCCGTCTCTAACCACTGCGCGTCACTAACCATTTCGCCCCTTTCCGACCTATCGAAAACAAGGAATATTGAGCCATTCTTATTAGATTTATCGTGTTCGCTCTGAAGAGCACTATTATTGTGTCCGACAGAGATTACTGAACTATTTTCTGTACTAGTAATTGGTTTTACCGAACTATTTTCCATAAAATCTTTATCGCTAACAATGGCGCCTGGTCAAAAAAGAATCCGATCTGGTTAGAGGATGGCACTGATCTAAAGCCGATTTCTGCAGAGTGGCAGTGAATTACTGGGAACCCTTTTACTTTTGTAGAGTATTCGATGAGGGAAACGCAACTACGGCAAAATTAGAACAACATTTTTCTTCGTGAGTGCTGCCTTTAAGTCTCTACGTTTGCAAATATGCATTAAGCACTAAACTGATCTGTTTAAAGTTGATGGAACTTTTTTAAACAAATGGGAGGAACAGCCTGCGTAATGTGGAAAAATTTACTGAAAGATGGCCGTTTCTCATTTATGCCTTGAAACTCTATGCTCCTATTCTTTACCTTTATTATAAATGCTTGCGTTCTTTCGGATTATTAGACAAAATTAAATGAAAAAGATTCGTGAATCATTCATGGAAGCTACAACGTGGTGCGAGTGAAGCGAGCACCCCAAAAAAGTTTGAGGTCCGGCTTAGCCGGAATCTCAGACTTGTACTTAGTAACGATGTTGTTCGGAACGATGATGATATGTTATCCTTAGGGTTCAATCATACTTGCAGAGATTAAATCGCAGAAATTGATAATTCTACATGATAATCGTCAGAAAAACATCGCAGGCATTCGTTTTCTAAAGCATTTCAAGTAGTGTCGGGTTAGCGGTAAATTTTTTCGAGTTTGTTTTGATTTTTCACAGAGACTTAGTCGCAACACGGTTATAGTTCACTTTGCACAATTCAGTAGCTTTCCCCATTCTTAACAGTGGGAAGGTCGTAATGATAACCACAAAACTGCTTTATTTTGGTCGCAGGGGCTTATCTAAGATTGCGATTTAGTCTCATTATTTGTAAATATAATCGAACCTCTAAAGAGTAATCATTCAAATAGAAAAAGGGGAGTGAAGTACGAAAAACGATTTAATTTCTTGCTAAGCTTTGTTAACATGAGGTGAAATGACAGGCTGTACTGTATTGCCGCATTTTCTGCCGAGGGAAAAAAATGTGTTTCCGCGAAAGTGCAACAAACTCCGAGTAATAGGATAATTCTCATGAATAATTTAATGAGGACGATTTCTAGTCTCTACTAAAAGAGGTCACGGGCTAATTCAGCATGCACTGTTGTTTCAGATTCTTTACCTTGTATTTCTTCTTCGAAGGCATCCGAAACTGAGTTTCAGCTACCTACGTAGGACTGAAGCTTCCTTTTCTGACGCTCGCATCGTAATCCTCATGCTCCTTCTGAGTTCACAATGAACTACGAACCAGGGT
>KN553161.1:3209-14836 GCA_000797555.1 Oesophagostomum dentatum
ATTCGTAAAAGACCGAGAAGTTCGTGGGAAATAAGATTGGAGGATATCATAGGAAGAACCAAGAGAAGAAAAGAAAAGCATTTAGTGGAAAAAATTCGATAGACTGTGGCTCCGTTCTTGCTATACAAAAACTCTTGTAGAAAAAATATAAGAAACAGCAAAACTTTAACTTACCATTTGGCTTTGAACTGAGCTTCTTAGGAATTTCTAGAAAAGACAGAGATTTCGACTGATCAAGCGAAACCGACTGTGATTCGCTTACCTACCAAACGTTATTTACTGAGATTTTTTCTAACAAGGTATTGAGAACAGTTGGTGAGAATCACCTGCACGTAGCTGCTGAACAATGAGAACAGCAATGAGTTCATGGCTAAGTGACACTGCTGAGTCGACAAGAACTTGGAAAACGAGAGTGTAAGGCAAATCCATTAACAAAAAATATGTAGATGAATAAAAACCAGCCTTTATTGCTAAATAGCAATAAAAGCTGGTTTTTATTCATTTACGTATTTTTTATAGGTGAGCAATTGTGCATGTATATGGTAGGAAGAAATTACGGCTGCGATCTGCAATCATATTTCAGAGCAGCGCCTACGCTCATGGCACCTTTCGAACTACAGTAGCACTCAAAAGCATCTGAACACCCCATTTTTGTACGTTCACATTATTCCTCATGTCTTTTTGTAGGATCCGCCGATCAAGCGGAAATTTGTGGACGTTTTGGCACCAGGCCAGCGCGAGCTAACCCTGGGTAAGCACCTTCGCTGCGACATTTAGGCGAGTTATATCTAGCCCGATTCAAATTTTGTCGCTTCTTGAAATTTGTTAATAGCATTCCTGTATCTCGATATTAAAAAGAGCGAAAATATGCATTATGCGCCAAACCATTTTCTGCATCTTATAGCATATAGCATTTCCCAAAACATTATGTCCCAATATGGAAATAAATTTGAAGTCGACTGGATCGACTTTTTCTAAAATCTCTTTATTTTCCCGTTCGAACAAGAGAACCGTTTGGCAAACCCCAAATGAAATCTGAGTGGCTTTATCAAGAATCATAAAAGGAAAAATAAGGATATAATGAATTGATGCTTAATCTCTAGAATATCCGCAAGTCAGTTTTTTTCGATTTTGGAATCCGCACATTTTGATGCAGATTTCATCTGCAGAGAGTAATCAGGAAGCAAAAATTTTATGCTGGATTCTTTAGAGGTCCAGACAGTGAACCAGGCAAAAGCAGCTCTGCTATTTCGTTCGTTAACAAGAAAGATTTTTTTGAAATATTGGCTAAATTCCACCTCGAAGCTCACACCTTTTTTCATAGACGTTCTTCGACAAGTATATGGTGCTCATAAAACACCTCATTTAGTCAGCCCAGACATACATAAAACTCGTCATGTTTACCCACCTCGGAAAAAATGGAAAATAAAAAATTAATCTTGAACTCAAAATAGGGTGTTCAAATACCTCTGTTCGCTACTGTACATATGAATTCTAAAATAATCACAGACAAGAACTCATCTTGACGAAGAAAATCGCTACAGAAGATCCCTTGTGTGTACCCGTGCAACATAGCGGAAGAATTGTTAATTTGGTGTCGCACTTCTGGTAAAGCGCGGCAGGATTGATCATGAGCGAAATCGTAAAGTTAGTAAGGTTCTTCCATCTTCTAGCACCAGAGGCAATATTGAGTTTCAGCAACAAGTGCGCGATGAGATGAACAACTCGTCCGCGAATTCGCACAGGACCGTGTAGCTTATATTCTGGAGCGGGTTTTCTACGTCACGAATAACTTTTGGGCTGAGATTATTGAGCCCTAATCCATTTCCTGAGGTTTCTCTTTATAATAGAATACATCGAGAACTCGAAAAACATTCTGAGCTGGATGCTGGCTTTGAGCGAAAGAGGATCACTACAGAACATTTTATGACATAGAAAAGGTAACCTCTTAGAAGGACTGTAGAGATGTTATGAATTATTTAAATATTTCCTCACAGAAATAGCGCGGGCCGGAGCTTCTAAGTGACAGTCCGCTGTTTAGGAGTATAGACAAGTTGATGGCGAACGACCCATGAACAGAGTTCAGCTGTTTTGGAAAAGCTTCCTCACAATTCTGCGGGTAACCACCTTTTTGTCGAGGAATTTTTTTGCACATATGCCTTTCAACCGTAAGCTCCGCCCGTAAGTGGTTCTACGAGTGAACTACGCGAAATTGTACAGATTTTGCACACTGCATGGTCTCCGTCGACTTATCGTAGATATGCAGCAAGGAACTAAGTATATCTCAAGTTTATCCCGAAGCTTGCAGAAACACATTTTTTTATATAACACATATTTTTGCAACTAATTGTTGTTTCTGTAAACTAGAGCAGCGTTGCAAGATTTGGTGAAAAGTTGATAACGTTGTTGCCTCAAACGAAGCTTTGCATTAGGGAACTGTCATATAAAAGTTCGGACAATCGTAATAAGGTGAATTACTCATCGTAGATAAGCGTTCCGCCTCCCTTGATCCTACATAGGTCAGCACGAAACGAATGCAATTTTCGTAGTCAGCTTGTCGAACTAGTAGGCTGTATTTCGGAAAAAATTTTTTCCGAAACTGTGGTTCCCACACTTCTTCCTTCTCGAAACTTGAGCATTTTTGAGCTTTTTCCTGGCAGTTTCTTCCGCCGTACAGGTTTTGTAGAACAACTGCATTTATTTCGATGGGAAAGTTGTTTCAGTCGTGTAAAGCTTGTGTAAAAAACACAAAAAAACCGTTTTCTACAAAAGCTCTAGGGAAAGGAAACAAGATAAAAAGGTAAGATAAAAATACGAAGTTCCACGTTCTTGACCAACTCTTTTTTTCAAATAAAAAAGCTGAATTTATATAGTACGTTTTTTGGAAGAGATGCAAGATTTTTCCATCACAGAGCCTTATTTTTATTCGCGCTTGATAATTATGTCTGCAGCCTTGGTATCTTAAATGTTGTCATAAATAAAAAAGGAGGGTTGCACTCAGAAACATAACAAATTATGGATCAGAAGACAGAAAGAGAACACACGTCGATTATAAGAACTTAACATACTTTGTCTGGACTGCGTACTTAACAATTTTCTCCATATCTGAACATAAGGACCAACACTCGAGCTCCACTATTTCCAGCGTTAGAATTACAAATGCCGCAAAAAAGGCTAGAAGACATGTGTGGAGTGAAATATAACTCTTCCTCGTTCGCATCACCGTAAGGAGAAATGCGTGGGAAAGCGTTGAGGGCGTAGGAGAGCTTTCCAGACTGAAAACGAATGATCACCCTAAGATCCTGCGCTTACTGGCCGAACCTTTCGAGCGCAGCCTTTTTCTGCTCTGCATCTCCACGTCATTCGTTTTCTGGCATCTTCAATTACATTTGTCACCTTAACGACAGGGCAGATTTCGCATGCAGTCTGGAGGAATCTCCCAGGCAATGGAATTTCTCCTCGGATAATTTCCTGCAATCAGAGTAGATGGCTGTCTTTCCATCACATTCCTTGCAAAGCCTGGAAAGATTTGCGGGAATGGCGTGCCCTCCTGAAGATATCCATCTCAATTTCGAAACGCTTCGCAGGTTTTCACATATCTGATCCGAGTTCTCCGAACAAGTGGTCGTTGACCCGGATAAAGCGGAAGCGGGCAAAAAAAAACGGATGGCTCCCGTGGAAGACTTTTTTGTTTATTGTTTTTTGGAGGCAAGGAGTAGAGAAGTAAGGCGAAAAAACATATGGGAAAACGTACGAGTGACCCCGAGCAATATCTCCTGCGTTTCTTTTTCATACAAAATTTTCCTGTCCGAGCCTCTGCTAAATTACCGCAGTGCTGTAGAATACATAAATCAGACCAAAACTTATGAAAAGCTCCCAAAGTTCCCTAACTTTTCGGAATTTTACGGACGTTTGGTCGTTTTTTTACGTTTGTTTGGCACTGGTCCAGTCTGAGCACCCAAAATTTCTCAAAATTTTATTTTTACTGTTCTCAAACGTTGTACAAGTGAATAGAGAAACCACAGAAAACATTTAGTTTTTCACTGCAGACATTTTCATCGTCCGTATTATTTTTAGACTGATGTTAGTATTTTACAGAAATAGTCTTTTTTGCCGTTTTTGGATGCAAAGATTAGGGTTACCTTCACAGTGCGAAATTGTGCAGCACGAATTTTTCCGCAGTGCTAATTTTTATCCAATTCTGCAAAAATCTTTTAAAAAATAAAATTTCTCATTGAAGATGGTTGACAGCTCATTAAGGACAATGTACCACCAAAGCTTCGAAAGAATCGTTCTGGGGTGAGACTGCGCCTTTAAGTAGAACCGCTGGCCAAGCCTTGCCGTATAGCCCTATCATAACGAGCATGCGCAAAGAAATGTCTATGCGAGAAAATAGCGTGAGCCTAGCGTAAATTTTTAGGCAGCCTTTTGGTGGCGTACTTTGACGCGTCGTTGCTTTTCCTGATAGAAATTTCATTTTTGACAAGGCTCCTTCTCCAAAATGAGCAACTATTAGAGACTGTTACCATGATGTGTATGTAAAGCAGGATTACCATAGTTGGTTCACCACTAAAGTTCACTAAGCAAATTCTGGTGGTACACTGTATTTAAAACTGAAGCCTCCTATAAACTGCTTTTCAAAAAAGCAAAAGAAAACCATGATTCCACTTCAGTAGTGTGAGGGCGATAATAAATTCGGGAGCCGGTCCACGAAGCTGTACTGTAAGGCATGAAAGCAAATGAAAGCAACCAGAAGGTTGTCAAGAAATTCACACCGTATGTCTGCCGAACTATGTAATAAACCGTTTGGTCACCGATTGCGAATCTGCGATTTCATTTTGTTTGCTTCGTAGTACTTCGACTTATCTAGTCAGCCTTCCATTTGCTATCTCGTAACTATTTATTTGCTTATTTCTTAGCTTTACATTATACCAGTGAAACTGTATTGTCAACGAGCATTGCCAGGTAAAGCGCCAGCCAAAACAGTCCTCTCGCCAAATGTATCACCATAAAACCATTTTAATCAGGAAACTGGCTAATCATACACATTCCTCCGTCGTTTGTATTACCAAGCAAAATTCTTCAGAGTTCTGCATGATCAGGACAGGGCAAACAAAATTTATCCAAAAAATAATTAATCATGCACGAGTTCCCTTCAAATGCATCGCCCCAGAACATCAGAGTGATACCGTTGACCTGAGAACGAGAGTCTGATTGAATGGCCAGACCTATGGTGACCATTGTACGACAAGATTTGCCGCCAGATCCGGTGTTATGTGAGGAGAACATGCACCAAATTTCATATTCGACGAGCTATTACGTTCTTGACGTTCCCTGACGATGCGCACATGTTCGCAATGGCGTATTTTTTGAACTCCGTTACTTTCCGAGAGAAACAAAATGTTTTTAGGCAATTGGAACTGTGATAATTGGCTTGTTTCTAATCTACACTTAGTTTGCACTTCCTTCTGCAACACTTCGTCTCAACAAATGTTTTACTGTAGAATTACAAAAGTTCCTATCGAAAAAAGTTCGTTTCGATAACTCATTCGAGTCTGCAGTTCTCGACAGCTATAAGTGAAAGCCTAAAAGTGACGGGTTAGCCTCAAAATCTGCTCCCTCCTGAGAGAAAACATCCTGAAACAGTGGGTGTAACAGCTTGAAAATGGATGTATCTGCCTGATGGAACGTCACAATGTCATAAAATTCTTCTTTGCACTCAGGAAGTAGGGCAAACTCGAAAATACAGCATCAGAAGCTCGTACACGTCGTCAGTGAAGGCCAAAAACGCAATTTCACGTTTAGCTCGCCAAATACGATGTTTAGTGCATGTTCGCTGCACACAACACCGTATTTGACGGCACATTCACACTGTGGGTGCCCCTGGAAATTAATTTCGTCACTGTACGAGCTTCCAAAAGGAAATCAGTACTGAGCAGCGAAGCGGCTATTCAGCAGCAGCTGCATCTGATGTAAAAGAAATCAATGTAATGTATAAGCAGTGGCTTCACAGCTACGGTCTTCACAAAAGCGTGCCGTTCAGAATCTACTACAGATAAGTCCTTTGTTCTATCTCGCTGCTTTTGAAATCTATTTTGGCTCGTCACGTATCTCATATCATATTTAAGAGAAGGCAATGTTTTCACATGTATTTAAGCAACTGCACTGTAGGAAGAAGCTAGCAAAGTTATTTAATAGTCATAAATTAAGGGAATATATTCGATGTCTTGACTGTTTTATGCTCTAGTCCCACGTCTCCTCACGAGGTCAAAACATGCACTCGAAGTTACGCAAAGACGCTAAAATAGCTTCGTCAAATGAGCACACTCGGTTAGGCCAAGCAAACATTCAAGAATTCTGAAACACAGAGGATACCGTCTACCAAGTAGAAGCATAAATGTCTGTTGGATGCTTCTATATGTGCAGAACGATTAGGCTCCTATACAGTGACAAGAGGAAACCTCTGAAAAAATTTGAAGGGATAAATGCTTCAGAGACTGCACTCATGCTCAGGCATTCTAAGTTTCCGACAGATTGGAAACGATGGCATCCATCAGTATGAAGGAATGGTTTTAAAAACTGCCACTGATATACCATTCATGGCGTAGAGAGCACCTCTAGAAAATACGCTGCAAGTATATAAGCCATCCTGATGGCGAACTGTACATATACTCTGTTCGTTCGCCGCAGGCGCCCATCTTCCTACGCGCACGGTTGCACATGCACGACTGCTGCCTCATTTTCCCTTTCAAAATCGAACAAATTGTCCCAATAATATCACTTCTGGTGAACTTTGTGCGAGTTCTTCGCGACTCTAAAGGCAGGTATTCGAATCCAGCTGCTAAAACTTTTGACCACCAACACTGACCGCGTTGGCGTGGCCGCGCGCGTGGCGATCGTGACGCCTGCGCCGAACGAACAGAGGGTACCTCGGGGTGCTCAGGAGCGTGGATGCTGCTTTTAAGAGCGGAGCAGAAGCCATCCTTAAACTGGCTAGCTTCGTGCTGAATGTTGATATGGGAGATCGATACAGAGGCATGATATAATGAATAGTGTGTTCCCAGGTGGAGAAGTTAGAAATGAAAATTTAATTTATAGCTTGAGGGTTATGCACTGGCGCTGTGCGCTGGGATGGTGAGCAGAGATCCGACCGGAGAGGTATCTTAAACATCGCTCCGATTCCACCAGATGTCATATTCAAAGACAAGAACTTGATGGAACGCCATAATTCATTGAGGGGCTGCCGTTGTTTTACGGGGATATGGGGAAAAGTTATGTCACAGCCATTCTAAATCGCTCAGATCTTCTTTTTCATAAATTAAATTAACAAGGTAGTGCTGGGAATTCTTCGAGCCGGATTTTAACCAGTACAGCTCCTAATAAACCATTAGTTGTTCTAAGGACCATAGTAAAGTTCAATCAGTTCAGATCTGACAAACCCATACTTCATATGATAAAAGGAGGTATGTAATCGTACAATGTGGCATGCTCCGTTGACAGATAAAATCGTGAGATGATGACGATGCTGGGGACAAAACTGCGATTCGTCAGTGAACGGGTACCAGAAGCCTTCCTGGGAGCGAAACAGCACAGGTTTTGTGAAGAGGCTGCGCTGAGGAATCGTGATTTGTTGAACTTACACCTCCGCTGATCTATCATCAGCAGCGCTATTTTATTAGGTCGTTGCAAAAGTCTTTGGACACTCAAAGGTGTTTATTCCAGGCTTTACTACTCTATAATTTCGAAAGTTGAATGGTTCTCATAACAGTAGCTATTATCCGCGAGGTCTCCACTTTATGTAGCAATGAGATACAGAACATCTCTTCTCACATCCGCAAAAGTTACAAATGAAAACGTTTTGGGTGTCATTTTCTCGGACTTCTCGGTTGCCGATTTTTCTCTGCTTCAGGAAACAAGATAGCAAATCAATCACTTGATATTCTGAGAGGAAATGGTACAACCTATACAAAGAAAAGAAAGTTTTGGAAATCCAAACTTCCACGATTTTTAACTTACTTCAGAAGAAACTGCATGATTCGTGTGCTGCACGGAAAATAAACTTTTCGATATTTCTCAAGGTACTCCTGAGCTATAGCAATCAAAGTGAAAAAGCATTTAGCTCTCTTCCTTGTAAAGCCAAAGTTAATGTAGTGAAATGGATACTCTCCATTCCAGAATTACTCTGCTGCACAATTTATTTCTAAGGACCTAGGATTGGGCGATAAGTAATCCCCCGTCCTTCTGATGATTTTAGTGCGATACTATTTCTTCGGTTAAGGTGAGGCACGATCTTTCCAAAGGGAAGGGAAAGCTGGTTCGTTGGCAGCTAGTGATCAAGAATGCCACAAAGAAATCAAAAATCACCCTTGCCAATGCCCTTACTCCCATGTATAGTGAAAAACTAAAGTTCAATTTCCTAAAGTTTTTCGATTTTGCGGAGAACTCCTAGTGGTCTAAAGAAGCAGTAGGGTAGAGCTATAAAGCGGTGGTTCATATGACAGTGACAATCGTCAGCAACTATAGAAATAATGTTCAGATCCTACTCAGTGGTCGTCCAAGCCACTTTTAAATCTGAAGCCTATTCCTGGAAAAGATGGGAAGTTTCGTTTAGAAAGGAAAATGTGATCAGATAGAATTGATCTTCCTCTATCATAAGATCTACTTTTCCCTTTGCTCTGAAAATTTTAGCGCGTATAAAATTTTTACAAGCGAAAGGTGCGCTATGTGCATGTCAAGATTTATCATTTTTATTGGAGTTCAAAGCAATATGGGTAGAATCTAGCAAGTGGAGTAAAATGGCAAAGCTTTACTGCAAATATACCACATAAAAAGAAATGCAGCAACAGTCACACTATCAGAAAAAAAGACAAATGTTTTGAGTGTCCAAAGACTTTTGCAACGACCTAATAAATGCTGTGAAGCCGCAAAAGAAAACGGAAAGTATGCTCAATTTTTGCTAGGGTGCATTTCTGGCCAAGGAAAGTTGAGAGAGTCAATCTTTCCCGCTTCCTTCTGCTTAGTTAACCAGAAAGATCAGGGAAACATTATGAGCTGTTAGTTGGGATCAGTCCCTATCTACCGTTCAGCCGCCGTTTTAATCTAGGAAAGTTCAGATGCTTTTTATTATAATTCATAGGTTCGGAGCTGATTTTTATATTTCTAAATGATAGAGAGCTGCCGAGATAGTTTTAAAGAATTTCTGAATAACTCTATATTTGAGCCAGCCGAATATCCTCAGAAATTGGTGGAGCTTTAGAGAATTTTTGAATAACTCTATATTTGGGTCAGCCGAATATCCACAAAAATTGGCGGACTTTGCAAAAATTCGGATGGCAGTTTCTTCATCGGATCCTGGCCAAAAAAGTTTTACTACGGGTCTAAGGTGTGTAAAGCACTAATCAGAAAAGATTCTGATGAACTCTGCGTACGTATTTGACGACATTTTTGATCAAAACAGAGGAAGAGGTTTACATGAAGAAAGAGAGGTGAAATCGCTTCATCTTTGATGGGAACTACCTATGTCCTGCGAACAAAATTATGCGAGGATTTGTTAGAGAACAAAGATAATAAAAATCGGGAGAGCTTGGGGTGAAAAATGATTTACATAAGTGGTATATAACAATGATCATTTTCAGAGAGGCGACTGAAAGCGAATCTATTTCTTAAAAGACCCTACAATGAGGTGTTTATGAGTGGTGAGAGAAAACTTCATTAGTTCGGCAAAGTTTCGAAATCGAAGAGAATTAAAATAAAACTGAAAGCAAACAGAAGGGCAACTAGGAAATGCTCTTCAAACAATCACTATAATCAAAGGCAGTCTATTGACGAATAGATCTTTTCAGGAAACAAAGCGCTAAGTTTAGATTAACATTCGGTCAGGAGGTCTAAAACGCGAAGAAAATGTCGCCACTGCTCTGCTGAATATTCTAGTCATATCTGTGGCGTCTCGAATTCAACGCACATATTAATTTTCTTGTTATTCTCGATCAACATGAGCTCGTTGTCACTTCACAGACTGTTGCGAAAGAAATACCTCACGACATTATGTATAATGTAATGTGCGTAGAACGGAAATACCTCAGCCTAAATTGCCTCAGAGGAAAATTCTTCATCAACCTAGCAGGTTATGACTATAAAAATTTGCAAAGGAACATCTAACTTTAATGAATGCAAGAAAATATTACAAGCATGATACGCAGGTACCTGGATCGACGAAATAGAAATTAATTTTATGCATATGCATAGTTGATATGTGGTGTTACTGTATATTCATTGTACAAAAGAAAATATTTCATCTAGACGAAGTACACGTCCTTCCATATATGCACATCGAGTAATTACGCCCTCATCACGACCACTTTAATTTTAGCTATAACGCGAAAATCTTCTGTCTAAAACATTTTATCTACCGAGAACCAGCAGCCATTATGGTTTTCGAGAAGAAATGCTTCAGAAAGTCATCTGCCGCTCATGCACTACTGTTGCACAGCTTTCTTATGTCTGCAGCAACAGATTTTTAGCTCAACTGACCTATGAAACCTTATCTAAAGGTCCATTTCTCAGCTAAGATTTCTGTTCTATTGAAAATACTTCAAACCCTATATCGCGTTCAAGAAAGCAAAGAAAACCTTCTACCTGATGATCACAAGATCTTAGCTGCTCGTGAATTTTCTAAAGTCTTTTTAATAGATTTTTCTTATTGTATATTAGTTAAAAGTATTTCCGACCGCTTCGTTGGAATTTTGATTAAATTTTTCATGGAAAAAGCTCAGTTTATTGTGATCTACATATACATAGAGGGATCTGATCATGAACAGTAGCTGAGCAGTGCAGCTTGGAATGAGCATGAAAATACATTATAAGTAAACAAATATTTACCTGGATATCTACAACTATTGCATAGCAAAAATAGAAAAATCTACTTAAAGTCAGTTATTCAATAACAATTCCACTTTCTCGCGATAACAGCGATTAGCAAAATGACCGCGATTTACATCGCGGAATGTTGATGACTCCAGAATCAAAACGCATCCTCAGGGAAACAAATTTATTTTTAAAAAATTCGCATGGTTGTTGAATACTCTTGCCACATCCTTCGACACTCATTCATTCACATGCGTTTTCCGTTTACTATGTTTAGTTAAGATCTGCAAATACCTAAAATAGTAAATACGGACGTTTCAGATTGGTGCAGTTGAAACTTCTACAAATTAATAAGCCATAACTTTGACCAAACGAAGTTATATGAAAGTGAGAATCAGCAAATTAAGCTTTATAAAGCGGTGGCTAAAACATTTATGGCTGCTAAGATTATAGTGCTGCAACGAAATAGAATTATTAGAGCGAACTCAGAGACCTGCAAGATTTTGCACATTTTGGGAAGAATGTACTGTACTATAACGAACGTCATAGCGGGGGAGTATAAGCACCTAGCAAACGAAAAAAGGAGCTTCCAGATCGTTACTGGTATGTTGTACGATATATCTTCAACCGTCATCTGTAGGATTTCGAATGCGACCACTGCAACTGCTGAGGTTTTATTTGTGCCATCCAGTTTACGAAGGGGGAGCTTAAAGGCAGCACCCACTCTAAAAATGCTTCCTGAGTTCTCGACGGATTCTGAAGGA
>KN553167.1:0-14240 GCA_000797555.1 Oesophagostomum dentatum
AAACAACGTAAGAAGGACAAAGAACAATTCAGCAGTGTGGGCGGAGCTTAGGGTTTATATGCACCAGAAAACCGGAGATTTTTCTTCTATTACTCAAGAAGAAATGTAACTTTTTTACTCATATTTGGTGGATGGATGTCTATGGTGTATATGTATTTGCAAAAGGCGGAACCTATCCACTTGGAGAAATAACGCCAAGGAATCAGTTTTTCGTTTCTTTGCAATATTGTCTCAATAAACGGGAACAGGTTCCGGGGAGGGGGGGGGGACGGAGGTGCTACCTGCAAGTGGGAAAGGTTAAGCGCATCTACCGATCAGTACTACTCTATTTTTTGCGGACTATGACTACTGAGGTGGGCGTATCCAGGCAAGGAGACACAGGCCGTGTCCAAACAGGTTAAAACACGAAGAACTAGCATAATACTGAAGAATTCATTACCATTACGCTAGCTGTCTGTGTT
Source organism: Oesophagostomum dentatum (assembly GCA_000797555.1). Taxonomy (NCBI): domain Eukaryota; kingdom Metazoa; phylum Nematoda; class Chromadorea; order Rhabditida; family Strongylidae; genus Oesophagostomum; species Oesophagostomum dentatum. Next base: position 462 of record KN553167.1, read on the forward strand.
CTAATCTGCTTGGAAACGGCCGATGTCCCCTTAGGTGCCTGGCCACGCCTACCTCACTTGTCATAGTCCGCGAAAAACAGAGTAGTCAATGCCGGTCACTATCTTTAGGGCCGACATCGCTGGATACCCAAAAATCCTACCTATTATCAAAAATTCTAGTTATTGTTGGAGGAGAGTGTTCGAGTAGACGCAGTCCAGTCCCCTCTGCGCCCCAGCACGCTTTCGAGAGGGTGTAGCTTTCTATAATATCAGTGGAACTTGAATTTCGAGGCGGAGCCTCGACTTCATACAGTTATAAAGGCAGCATCCACGCTCGGAACACTTACTGAGTTCTCGACGGATTCCGAAAAAGGAACTCAAAGAATGGTTGGGGTTCAAATTTCTAGCCTCAAAAGTCATTTTTTATCAAGAAAATCGCTATAAAATTCTCGTCCGTGATTCCATGGACGAGTTGTCCAGCTACTTTCCACGTTAATTAGAGCGCTATAACCCCTGAATATGAGTAGGATTGAAAGCCTTTCCATGTTATCACGCTTAAAGCGGTAGATGACCCCCAATATGAAGGCGCACGGTGAAATAGAAAACTCGTCCGCGAGATCGAGGACGAGTTTTCTGCAGCGATTTTCTCGGCCAGGAATGATTTTTGAGCCGAGAAATTTGAATCTCCACCATTGTTCGAGTTCCGCTTTCAGAATCCGTCGAAAACTCAGAAGGCGTTCCGGGCGTGGATGCTGCCTCTAGAAACAGTAGGCCCCGACCATCAGCTGCAGAATGGTACCCTCCCGCCCCCTCCTCCCCCAAAGTAACCACCCCGTGTTATATTCATTCGCGTTTTCCCCATGTCTTTAATGGAAAGCAGTGCCCCTCGATACAGTCCAGAGCAGTAGCTCCTAGTGACATCACGATTATTCTACAGTGGACCCCCAGAAACTCGTGTACCTGGTCTCCTGCTTATTCCAGGATTGTCACCGGATGCTTATCTTTTCCATACCGGACTGCGGTCCAGAATTCTCGGTTGTCTGAATTCCCATTAAGGGAAAAAGTCATCAAACTCCATTCCCGAAATCCTTCGCTGAATTTCCGGCAATTTCGCGACGGTAATTACGTAGACGCAGCAGCTTGTAAATTCTGTGTCAAATACCCAATTTTCAAAAACTCAGGATAAAAATCATTTTGATGAACTCTTCAGGCTATACGCGCATATATTCTGATACCTTAGCAAGACAAATTGTGTAGGTTTAAGCAGTGAGCTTCACAAATTATCGATCATTTAATTTCCTCAGCTGACTAATGGACTTACCGGAGAGATAAGTGAGTTTACCCACTCTTATCAAACACTACAGTTAACCCGCAGTTCTTTACTGCCAGCTGTGCAAACGTTCAGTGAATCATGGGCAAAACCTAGGTAAGCGAGCCTTATCAGCTGAACCTATGCAGTTTCAGTTATCAGCTTTCAGTATGGCAAGGCTCTGGGGTACTGTAATACGCTGGCACAAGAGTCCGTTCTAAACTCTGATCTAAACGTTTCGTTGACGAAAGTAATGGTGAACATTTACATAGTTACTTACGCAATCGGCGACTGAAAAACGTGAGCAAAAAGCAAAACTGGTCCCGAATGTCAACAGAGTGGAAAATTACTGTGCACGGCAAAAACCTTGCATGGTTTTCGCATGGCATAACGAATGGGTAAGATAAATAAAGGGTGTAACTGAGAGGTACAAGCTTTATTCTCTGGTAGAATATGTGAATAAAAAGAGAAAGCCGAGGTCTAGGCTAATTAGCCAGTAAACAAGGTAAGAACTCGAGAACTGAAAGATTTAAAGGCAACACCCACGCTCGGAACGCTTTCTGAATTCTCGACGGGTTCTGAAAGAGGAACTTGAAAATGGTTGAGGTTTAAATTTCTCGGCTCAAAAGTCATTCCTGACCAAGAAAATCGCTCCAGGAGACTCGTTCTCGATCTCATGGACGAGTTTTCTATTTCGCCGTGCGCTTTCTATTAGGGTGCACGAGGACATGGAAGAGCGTTACAATTCTACTCATATCCAGGGGTTATAGCGCTCTAATTAGCTTGGAAAACTAGTTGGACAACTCGTCCACGAACTCGCGGGTGAGTCCTCTGGAGGGATTTTCTTGGTCAGAAATGACTTCTGAGCCGAGAAATTTGAATCTCACCTCATTTTTTGAGCTGCTCTTTCAGAATCCGTCGAGAACTCAAGAAGTGTTCCGAGCGTGGATGCTGCCTTCAAGGCGGTTAGACGACCCCAAAAGAAAGCGCAGGGCGAAATAGAAAACTGGTCAGCGAGATTGAGGACGAGTCTTTTGTAGCGAGAAATTAATAGAATTAGAAAAAAAAACCTTTTCTTTACACAGTCCCACCTCACCTGCTCGCATTTTGGACAATCACTTACCTATACAATTCAGGCTAAATAATTTCAAGAAACACCTATTGCTTCCTAAAGCACTGTATCGTTATGCCGCGATTCCTTTATATTAGAGACAAAAATAAACGAATATATTAGACGATTTAAAGGCAACACCCTCGCTCGGAAGACTTCTCGAGTTCTTGACGGATTCTGAAAGAGGAACTCGAAAAATGGTTGAGGTTCAAATTTCTCGGCTCAAAACTCATTCCTGACCGAGAAAATCGTTCCAAAAGACTCGTCCTCGATCTCGCGGACGAGTTTTCTATTTTGCCGTGCGCTTTCCATTGGGATCGTCTACCGCCTTAAGCGCAAGGACACGGAAGAGACTTTCAATTCTACTCATATCCAGAGGATATACCTCTCTATTTAACGTGGAGAGCCAGATGGACAACTCGTACAATCACGGACGAGTTTTCTGGAGCGAATTTCTTGGTCAGGAATGCACTTTGAGCCGAGAAATTTGAATCTCAACCCATTTTTCGGGTTCTTCCTTCAGAATCCGTCGATAACTTAGGAAGTGTTCCGAGCGTGGGTGCTGCCTTTAAAAGTGTCAGTTCCTACTTTCATGTAGGCTGAGTTTGAGAGCTCAGATCAGCAAGGTAAAAAAATAAAATAGAAATACCAGCAAAACGACAAGGAACCCAAAGAAAAGTCTTCTGGCGGACCTACACCTAGAAATCCTCTAGCGGATTCCACTTGCTCCCAGAATGAAGAAAAACCCAACTAGCTCTAGGTTAAAACTTGACATTAAAAGTTTAGTAACCCACAGCTCAGTGCACCGGAAAGTTAGAAAATTTAAACAGCGCATCTTTTGCACACAGATAAAAATTCTGCAAGATTAATATTTTTTTTAAAAAGTGCCAGAAAACGTGTTCAGCGGCTAACAACAAGTATGACTGGAGGAGATAAAAAGTACATGAGTAGCAGAGTGATAAAGCCCCAGGCACGCCACCTTTCCATATAAGCCAGGACCAGGAAATCGTGGCTACGTCCCAGAAATTTACACCCTGAAGTGTAGGTCTTCTACTCCAGTACCACTTATGGTTAAAACGGCAGAATATGTAAATACACTCACGGGAAAAGCACAAGTTCAAGTGCTACAGAAAACGGTGGGAGGAGGCGACTACATGGTAGATAGGTAAACGCAGCAGCGTATGTTTCTATGGGAATTTTTAACCTGGTACGACCTAGAGTACAGTTAAGTAGAGTAGGGCAGCAGCGGCAATACCTAGATTGCATATTTACAAGTACTCAAATGGGCCAAGCAGTTATGTGAGATTAGGCAGGAGGAAATTCTGGCATGTGCACATATAGCTGCTTTACACACGCTGTCGATCACTATGGGCAGAAATCACAAGATTTCTGGTTTTGGTCACTATGTACCATCAAATGCATGCTATCTTGAACTTTAACTCATTGCAACTAAAAAGCGCAGAAACATTTTAAAGCTCTTCTCAGAAATCATAGCCTGTTGGCTGGTTAGTTCAATTCAGATTACGACATGCCAGATTACGCATCGAATTCTGCAAAAGGGGTATACTGTTCTAGTGGACGGCCTACAAAATGGTAGCAGCAGCTCAAACATTATTTCTTATTTCTTTGTTACATACTCGCAAGAGAAGACATGGCTCTTTAATCAGTTATAAGCAGCGTTTAGACTACGACACACCAGACAACATCAACAGCATCAACAAAACAGGGAGCAATAGAGAATAGCAGCTGCTGCACCTGCTTTGCGAGATAGAGTGCAGGCATGAACAACCTCTACATATACAATATCCCTAAAACAAGTGTAGACGCAAAAATCCACCACACAACATCGCAGAAAACCTTCTTCTCTTTCCTCAGACCAAAAGTGAGCAAGACTGGGGGGACTAGGAAAAAATCGATTGTAAATTTTTGAAAAAATATTTTTAAAAATTTTAGAATGAAAATCGATATTTCAAATCAATAATATAAATCATTTTTTTTTTCAAAAATTGACCCGTTTTTCGACTTTTTCCTGACGTCTAGGTCACTTTCAAAAATTTACGGACCATATCTGAAGCCATATCTGAATTCCAGCGTGTGGTGGAACTCCCATATACCGCAAATTGGCATAGTTCTCGTACTCTTTCTTCGTATATAGAGCGCGTTTAAAATCCCCTTCACTCTCAACAGGAAACTACGACACTGGACCAGAAAACAGTCAGTTTTGACTGCGATACATCAAACAACATCAGTGAATAGTCACTGCTGCAGCTGTATTGTTAGATACAGTAGACGTGTAAACAATCTCTGTACATGCAAACTCCTCAAAATGAGTGTAGATGCGGGACTCCATCATTTGGTGACAGGACAGGTATAGTGCGAACAAAATCTAGCTGTCGGTTAACTAACAGTCGCCAAATGCACTTAATATTCTTGCATCTGCACTTGACTTGAAGCTACAAAGCGATACTTGCACCCTCAGAATTTCGCTTCAACTCGTTGTTCTGTGCTTTGAACTTGATGTAGTCGCAAACGAATCCTTCTGGTGGCGCATGCACTTGTGCGTTGGCAAAATCAGTCCATCTACTTTCTTTGTAGATAAAGCACGCTTGAAGCTGTCTTCACACTTCAACGACGATAATATTGGGCTCGTCCTCGGACACTTTCCACCCAGACGCGTGCGTCAATCCATTGTGCCTATATGAAACCCGCGGTAACTAAAAATCCAGTGACTAAAGCTTCCCGAGACCAGGAAACTTTAGTCACTGGATTTTTAGTTACTTTGAGGCGATTTATGGCACTTAGACTTGTATAGAACTTTCAGACTGTGGTAACAATCGAAAACAATAGGTTGCAGAAAAATTCTTCGGCGAGGGGGGGGGGGGGGGCCCTCCCGGAGAAAAGTGGGCGGAGCAGAGAGCGGGGCCAAGGAAAAATCCATTGTAAAATTTTTTGAAATTTTTTTTAAAATTTAAAAACAAAAATCGATATTTTCAATTAACAATTAAGATTCTTTTTCAAAATTTGACCCTTTTTTCAATTTTTCCCTGGCCTCTGGACCGCCACTGACAATAGAGTATGTCACTGGTGGATGGCAACTTAGTGAAGCTCATTTTCGAATACATGGGATATAAAAAGTGCTGTAAAGACGATAATTGCAGATGCATCCAGCACCGCTGCTTGATATATTGTGCGAGAAATTTGTCTTCAAATTTTAAGCATGCAGAGTTTTTTCGTTTTTTTTTTATCCGTCAAAAAGGACGCGGCTTAGCAGCAGATCAAGTGTAGACATGGTACGGCTTAGCTGTACATGCATAATGAGCTTTTTTTAATGAAAATGAAACCGAACGACCTGTTTGATGTGCGTCGCACAGTTCAGTGTAAGAGATTTTGTGCCTATATATCATCTGGAGATGCCGTATTTATACATACATCGAATATGCAGAGATTCGAGTCAAGAGCTTGGTCTTATAACAGTAATTTTAAAAGTTTTTTTGACATGCTGATTACATTCAAAAAAATATTCAGTGGTTAGAGTTCCATCTTTTGAAAAACTGGGAAAATACGAATATTTAGGAATTTCTTTAAAAATGTACTCTAAAACGTAGCTATATGCACTCAGCCGTGAAGCACGCGGCCGAGTGAACTCGAGATTGAACTCGGGACCTGTGGAGCGTAGATTACGCGAGCGACAGGAACCGGTAGGTGCGCGCGAGAGTCGCGGAGACCGCAAGGATTACCCAGGGTACCGAGAGCGCTGGCAACTACGCAAACATTTACTGAGACGCAATGAGGCACTTCGCGCAAGCTCGTGGCAGTTGTAGTTTGTGCCTCGAGGTATACATATACCACCGAGAAGATCGTGGGTAAAATCAGAGCGAGACCAGAGATCTGGGTCAGACGAGGCTGTTTGATTAGCAAGTTTTACTGCTTGCGAGAAAATGGTAGATGAGAAGGCGGAGGGGTAGTGTAGGGGAAGCAGGTACAAAAAGAGGAAAGAAATCAAAACTTCGATTTTCTTCAGAAATACGAGCGCCATACTGTTCCCAAAGCAGCTCCATTGTTAATACACCCTGGTTCCATAGTTGGTTAATATTTTTCCCCTATCCTATAATTACAGAACAGTTGTGCCACAGTGCCCATTACTTTCGCATATCTTACCTCAGTGAAGCAACTTAAGCACACATGAAAGTCTTTGTTTTCAAATTTGACTCACAGCTGACACAAAATTATTTGCCGCACATTTATGTGCGCCTTATTAAAAACGGCAAGGCTTTTTTAGACACTCTACACTCTTTTTCGCGGACCAAGACCAATGGGGTGGGCGGGCCAGGCACCCGGAAGTGTCCAACCTGGCTAAAACAGCGAGAATCAGCTCAATTTTCGCTGGTTTGGACACGTACGGCGTCCAAGCCCCGCCCACCATGTTGGTCTTATTCCGCAAAAAAGAGATCTATGTTACTCACCTAAACTACTGTTTCTACATAGCGTTTCCATGATTTGTAGGAAGTAATTGATTCGTAATGGTTCGTGAGCAAAAGCTGTATCGATTTAGCTATTGATAAGTGTTCCGTTTTATTCAAGAGCTCATTTAAGTATGTAGCTACCAGCTCAATGTCAGCTATCTCAAAAGAGCTATTAAAACTTCGCCATATACAAAGTGCGGCAAAAAAAACTTACGGTCTTATTAAACTAGTTCTTTTGCAGGAAAGCATAAAGAGGCACCGCAAAGAGATATGTGTATATATATAATCTTTTACCTTTATTAGACGTGCAAGACTCCATGTTGATGAAGAATAAAAGAGAACACAAGTATAATTCTACAGAAATTTTAAAACATGCTTCCGGAACCGTTCTCATGTTATGTTTAAAACATTGGCATTAAAACACTAGGGTTCTACTGAACTGAGAAGAGACTCTATAAGTGAAAAGCTTTGATCTATTTGAGACTTGGCTACAGTGGTCGAGCTTCTGAAAGGCGCACCCCTACTTTAGGATTCAATAAAATGAGAGAAATGAGAAGGTTTAATACGAACAAAAATTCTAAAGATTTTATAACTAATTAGCATATCATTTCTTTTTCGTCTTCACTCGAGTGTTTTGAGTCCAAACGTTCGTTGTGTTTCTTTCAATCCAGCTCGGGATGTTAGAATAAGGTAAGGTCTGGGACCTTATCATAAACTTTCTGGCGAAATTGTTTTGAGCACGTTCTAATGCGTGAATATTCTTCTTTTTATATGGACTAAAGAAAGCAATGGCGTTTTTAAGAAGCGAACACAAAGTAAAGATGTGAATCACGCGACCGCAGTGCCTTGAATACATTACATGCTCTTTGTAAGCTTTTTGTTATTGAAGTCTTATAATGTGCGGAAAAATCAAGATGTCGATCTATAGCAAAGTCCAACATCACGAACATCAGCAACTAGTTTTAATTTTGTACCATTAAGCAAATATTCAGGGTTCCTATTTAATTTACCAATACTCATAACTTGTGTTTTTTTCTGTAGATGAATGCTCTGCCACAAGCTTTTTGTAACAGCTACTGCCCAGTGGCGGTCGCAGAAATTTTTTCAGGGTGGGGGGAGTCCCCAGGCCGGAAGTAGGCGGGGCTGGGGGCGAAGCCTAGGAAAAATCGATCGTAGGAATTCAGAAATCATTTTTAAGCATTGTTAAAAATAAAAATCGATACCTTAAATCAATAATTATTTTTCAGAATTTGACCCCTCTTTCAGTTTTTTTCTCTGGCCACTGGGCCCTTTTAAAAATTTTCGGGCCCATTCTCGGGAAGGGGAGGGGGGCTCGGACCGGCACTGCTACTGCCCATAATATACATGGCAAATGTTTATGATGCTTAAATCGACCGTTTTCGTAAATATTCGCGGTCACCGAAGCGGGATCTCTCCTGTGACAAATTTATACTGAGAATTTATATTCAAATAGGAAAAAACGGTGCCACGGAAACCTCTGCGGACATAATGTCGCTTTGACGAAGTCTGTGCGCAGGATTATATTCGCCATTCATGTTCTTTCGAATGTTACTTTTTTATGTCTTTTCTGCAGAAATGCTTTTAGGAAACTGAATTTGAGCTGATGTGAAATTCGGCGCGAAACTTGAAAACCATCAGATTTCCATTCCCGCAGCCAGCGAAAGGCGGGGCTTACAGTCGACACTCCGCTAAAGAGAAAAGATGGATAAGGGACGAAAAGAAAGCCATTTAAGCTATCCAGAAGCCTTTTGCTTATCGGTTATGAAGCTTACTATCAGTCGTATATGCAGGCCGACACTGACACTTTGAATGGACCGCAGGTGCGTACTGTCTTTTTCGCAGACTATGACTAGTGAGGTGGGCGGGGTCGAACTTGCTTTAGGCTAGGCAAATGTAGTCAAAAGCAACTTAAAAAGCAAGGACGTGTGTCGAAACGAAAAGAGCGGATCAACATTACGCTAGTTCTCCGTGTTTTAACCTGTTTGATCACGGCCGGCACCCTCTTGGGTGCCTGGCCCCGCCCACTTCACTAGTCATAGTCCACGAAAAAGATAGTACATTGGGCTAAAGAATTACGTATATGTACAATTTTCATATAAATTTGCGAGGTTTGGGCTACATTAAGCCTATCTATAAAAGATTTCTCGCTAAATGGGTTATGTACAAGCCAAAAACTTCTCTAAATAAGCAGATATTAGGACAACCAACAGATCAAATCAAAACAACATCACAGCAAGGAGAGGACAGGATGGTGTGTATTGGTCGGGCGCTAATTCAAATCTAATCATCCACCGAACACAGCACAGAAAAGTGAAATGACAAAGCGTAAATCGAATTCGGCGCCGCAGCGATCCTGTCGTGCGAGTCCTTGAGCGAGCCCTGGCGCCGGAATCTCCGGGTGGATCTCCGGAGGAAGGACATAAGAACGTAGCATTAAACACGAGATACTATTAGTTTGGTGCGAAAATCCTGATCTTTTTTGATGGCCAAGTTTGGATCCGAGTCTATCAAAGATTTATGGAGCGAACATAAACAACTAAAAATTGTTTTAAAGATCACATCTCCCTCTATATCATATACCTAGTTGTGGCTTTACAAGATTTATATGAAGTCATTACTAGTAATAATTTGTTACCTGGTTCTTGGCACAACTATGTGTAACTAACTTTTGCGTACTTTAGTCTATTGCTATAAATTATTGTGGAGGCAAGTTTCCGTTAATATGTATGTCTAAATATTTTGGGTTTTTTTTTTATTGGCCCACCTTTGTGATGTATCAGATAAAGATAAAGATAAAGATGTAATTTTTTTTTTGAAAAATGAGAATCACTTCTAAATGCGAGTGCACAGACAAGACAGTTGAAGTAATAAATTCGAGTCGTTGCATTTTAGTCATAACATTTATTTTAAAAAAAGTATGCATTGGCTGAAAAAACCTTCTTTAGTTGTGGAGGAAGCAGCACCGACGAAAAAAAAAATCGATTTTGAGATTTTTGCATTTTTGTGTCCTAGCTATATGGCTTGCCTAAAGTCAAGTTGGAAAGCGCAAAAGTTAAAACTCTCGTAGAAAATGCCGAAGAAGTGGTTTCCGCGCTTGTCTAACCATAAGTTACGAGAGTGAACTGACGAGTTGTCGACAGATAAAGCTGTTAAAGTAATTATAATGCGAGAGCTATATAGTTTGTATAAAAGAGGAAAAGGAAAATGTTAAGAAAAGAATAAACAAATTAAGGCTTATATTTTAATCGTACTCTCTAAAAAGTTCGTCCACACTTCCGGTTTCGGGGCTAAGAACTAGACCGGTGGTGTGACTTTCTTGGTGCCCCCAGATAAGACATTGATACAGTAGGAGAACATAACTCGTTCGCTCACCCCCATAAATTGGGAGCATTTTCTCGGTGAGATTTAGCTTTTGCGCTTTCTAATTTTGGCTTTGGACAAACCATATAGCTAGGGTGCAAAAAATGCAAAAGTCTTAAAATCGATTTTTCCATGCGTGCTGCCTTTAAAGGCAGCGTTCGGTCTCATTTTCTTTAATGCGATTTTATGGTAGAAGGATCAGACTGGGCCTCTTCTACATCCCTACCATAGGTTTGATCGAAATTAGTTGCTCTAGTTTCTAAAAAAACCATTTTTAGATGACTGGCGCTCGAGTTTATGCGCGCCCTACTAGGTGGGTCAAAACGAGAAATCATGGTTGTTGGTTGAGTTTACCTGGCTAATGGTGGAAATATTTGCTTTTCCTTGTAAACAGGGCTGCCTGACTACTAATTGACTGGATTCTACCAAAAAATGTGACAAAATGAAATAAACTGAAGTGTTATTCTTCAAGCAGATTGTTTTGACCTACTTCTTTGGTCTATCGAACTCGCACAACAGCAGTATAAAAGCTAATTTTTTAGAACTTAGAGCAGTCGACTGCGATTGAAGCTATGGTAGGGATGTAGGGGAGGTCCTTGCTAATCCTCCTACCATAAAATCTCAATAACGAAGGTAGGACCGAATGCTGTCTTCAAAGGCAGCATCCACGCTCGGAACACTTCTTGAGTTCTCGACGGATTCTGAACGAGCAGCTCAAAAAATGAGGTGAGGTTCAAATTTCTCGGCTCAGAAGTCATTCCTGACCAAGAAAATCCCTCCAGAGGACTCATCCGCGAGTTCGTGAACGAGTTGTCCAACTAGCTTTCCAAGCTAATTAGAGCGCTATAACCCCTGAATATGAGTAGAATTCTAACGCTCTTCCATGTCCTCGTGCACCCCAATAGAAAGCGCACGGCGAAATAGAAAACTCGTCCGTGAGGTCGAGGACGAGTCTCCTGGAGCGATTTTCTTGGTCAGGAATGACTTTTGAGCCCAGAAATTTGAACCTCAACCATTTTTCGAGTTCCTCTTTCAGAATCCGTCGAGAACTCGAGAAATCTCCCGAGCGTGGGTGCTGCCTTTAAATCGTCCAATATATTCGTTTATTTTTGTCACTAATGTAAAGGAATCGCGGCATAATTTCTTGAAATTATTTAGCCCGAATTGTATAGGTGATTGTCCAAAATGCGAGCAGGTGAGGTGGGACCGTGTAAAGAAATTGTTTTTTTTTTCTAATTTGATCAGTCGATTTCCTTTTTGACATTTCACTGATATTCAAGAAAATAGAAGAGTGTCGATTTAAAATGTACATGGCTAAACAGGAGAAAAGTAGAAAACTAAGATGGACGAGTTTCCCATTGTGGAATATAGGAGTGTTCACTGGGAAGCTTTCAGGCAAAAAAATTGAGGAAAATTTCAAAGGGTCTGCAGTGAAAGAAGGTTAGGTTTTCTAGCATAAGAGGAGCTAAATTGAGATATGACGTTCGAACTCGTTATTATGTGTAGAAGAAACGCGGGAAATAGGCAAAGGCTTCACGTAAAAATAGAAGTAAAGGCATATCTAGTAAATATATCTAGCAATGGCGTCAATAAAAGGCATAATTCTTTTGTGGAGTATAATAGGAGCAGAGAGACGATCAATAAGTCTCAGCTACCGCACAGTGCAAAAATTTTATCCAGCATCGATCACGGAAAGATCATAGCGCCAGATAGGGAGGGATCAACGCGAGTGCATTTCGGCTATGCTAAACGTAGTATAATGTGAAATCCTCTAAAACATGGGATATGGTTATCTATGCTACTTTTTACTCATTTTCGCACTAAAAACTAATGGCCAACCGCTTTTTCTGGAAGATCACAGATTGTGACACAGTGTTGGCAATAATGTTGCGGAACGATGAGCTACACTCTTTTTCACGGACCATGACTAGTGAGATGGGCGGGGCCAGGCACCCGCACGTGTCCGAACTGGTTAAAACAAGAGGAATCACTTTGGTTGTCACATATTTGGACACGTGCAGCGTCCTGGCCCCGCCCATCCCACTGGTCTTCGTCTGCGAAAAGGAGATTATAGTGGAGCCGACATGAGGTGGCAGTTGGTGCGAATGCACACAATGCCACTCATCCAGAAAGTGGGTGGTGCCGGTTGGTCATAGCGCACGGGTGACGACAGAAACGACGAGCATGATGAAATACACGCATGAAAATGAAGAAGAAAAACAAGCCGCGAGATCAACTGAGCCATCATCCATGCGCCATGGCCAACCGACACCGCCCACTTTCTGGATAAGAGACCTTGTGTGCGATCGCACCAACTGCCACCTTTTGTCGGCTCCACTGTACATGGACTTGTATGCCTCTAGGCAAACCGGGACCGCACGCGGTCAGCCTCGCAACTTCGCGGCGATTAAAGTATGAACTCATTTGGAACTCATGTCAACGGGATAAAGTGGCAAGCTCTTTCAGATTTTTTTCCAAACTACTATTGTCACTAGATCAGAATTAAACTCTAAATAAAACGCCATCTAAACTGTTTCAGAAAACCGAACAGGTAAGAAGACCTTCGCTCCTCACGCGCAGGTACGAAAAGTAGGGGTTCAACAGCACTGTTTGCACAAAGGTTTTCGAGAGAAGTGGGTGGTGAAGAGTTTGCTCCTCGAAGAAAGATCGAGAATCATCGGATGTTTTTTCTAAGGCTGCATTGTCTTAAGCAGGCAAAATTATCGATTGTTCATGAATAAAGACCTGAAAGACCAACATTTCTGCAATATTGATGATGTGGCCACTTGAGAATCGCAGCTGCAGCTGTGCATGCCCGCTTCCAGATGATTTTCTTCGAAATAAACAAATAAGCCACGCCCACTGGCTCTGCTAGTTAGCTATTAAAATCAATAGTTAAGAGCAGGTCTAAGATTATAGAGGTAAGCAAGAACGGGAACAAGCGAAAACTGATCCCGATCCAGACCTCTTACGTAGTCTCTCTTCTAGAACAAACAATCGGGGGTGGCATTAGCCAAACAATCTGCTAATCCACTCCATGCATAAGGTGGAACTCTTGGAGAGCAGAAACCAAATTGGTCGTTAAGCTAGCTCTACACCTAGGTAGCTTTAATTGAAGTCTATATCAGTTCGAGAGCAGCTATAGGTGATTTATCTGACAAGTGCGTGCCTACGTGACTTTAGCCACAACAGCAGAGCACACACACGCGGTATACAGTTCAGCTGTATCGATCGGGATCACGGTTCATCACGGTCCATCACGGCACTGGCACACGCGCGCTTGTCAGATGAATCTTCTATACTTGACAAGACTACGCGCCTTTCTTCCTCGTCCCAAAATCCACCATCGACATCAGAAAAAAACAGTTGTCACAAGAACAAAGTTTCAGTTCCCCCATAGAATTTGAAAAGTTGGTACTTAGGCAGGTTAAGATTTAAAATCCACACTAAAATACAACTCTTGACGAGAAAACCCCTGTAGAAAGTCCTATGAAGCAGTGGCGGTCCGAGGGGGAGGGCGGGGGGGGGGGGCCCCT
>KN553177.1:13117-23460 GCA_000797555.1 Oesophagostomum dentatum
CAAGGAATGACTGCTCTGTTAACTAAAACTACGGAACGCCAAGATGCGAAGCAAATATACAGTGCACGAACTAAGGGTCCATAGCAGCATACTGGTGAGGGTGGGCTTGTAGCGTTCGGGTATGTAGTCTCGTCCAAACTGCACCACACATACTAATTGACGCAGCTTGGACGAGATTGCTTGTCCGAATGTCGCAAGCTCCATCCTTGACCGTATGATACTACGGACCCTGAGTCAGCCTTGGATATTTCTTCCACATAGTGAGCTTTGGTAAATCCGTAGACAGCACTGGTAAAGTAGTAGCCATTATTCGGATATGTTTAAGCATTTTTGGTTTGTCTCTGTTGTAACATCTGCAGTTTTTACTAACGAGGAATTCAGTCTTGATAAAATGTCACACAAGGTGTTGTAGGATGGGAATTCCACTGGAGGTTGGACTAGAACAATTTCGATAACGAAGTTTTCTTTTGAAATATCGTCTGTAAAGGCAGCACACATGAAAAAAAAAACCGATTTTAAGGTTTTTGCCAAACGGTTTGTCCAAAGCCAAACATAGAAAGCCCAGAGGCTAAAACTCATCGAGAAAATGCCGAAAATGTGCATGTCGTGCTTCGCCAAGTTATGAGGGTAAGCGGACGAGTTGTCAGCAGACAAACATTTATATGGTAGGATGACATAACTCGTCCGCTCACCTTCGTAATTTGGACAAGCACGACCAGCACGTTTTCGGCATTTTTTCGGTGAGTTCTAACTTTTGGGCTATCTAACTCTTGCTTTCGACAAATCGTTTGGCAAGGGTAAATAAAACGTGAAAATCTCAAGATTACTTTTTCCATGGGTGCAGCCTCTAAGAGAACCATCAACCTTGGGCTCAATCATTTTGTTTTTCGATATCGTACTACGGCATAGATTAGCCAAAATGTGAGATGCTGCCCTAGGCAACTCTTTTATGCCAAAATGAGGGAATGCTGGCAGTTTTTGTTGCGATCTTGTCAGTCTCTGAACGCTTCAGCGATCACATTTTCCTCTTGTGTCTACGACGACTTCAATAGTGTCCCTCTCTTGGCAGCCATCTATCCAGAAATTCATCGGTCCACGTGAGCCGTAGTGAGTCGTATAGAAATTAGACGGAAGCCATAATGGATGCATTGGAATGATGATTGTTCACGTCCTTGTACCCGCTCAGTGCACGTACTGAAAGCGGTTTTGGCACGGTAGACTGACCAGGTATAATAAGATATGGCTGGCAGTTGTTTTACAGCTTCCGGAGGTCGTTCTCGCCGCTACGGTCAAGCGAGCAGCGCCGTTAATGCGGTGTTACATGGGTGATAAAAAATTGAACGAAGTGGACAAGTTCTCTACCAATACTCGGTGCAGAAACAGCTCTCGATGTGATTATTTCTTATTACAACGATACTAAAATCCTTGGACTTACCAGAAAATCAGACTTTTCGGCTCAAAATCTTAAGAGGCCTATTGGTTGCTTCGTTGAAAAACAGTGTCCCTCACCTTAGTACTGTTTAAAAATAGTCTGTTTTTGCATGAGGCTAAAATCCTCTTTCATATTTCACCATAAACCACAACCTAAGCGTCAATTCTATTCAAAGTCAGTTTTGAAAATGCATGCAATGCACTTGTCACGTCAACGATAAATCAAATTTTCGACGAGAATGCACTTTACTCACGAATTGCAAAAAGAGCGTTGTGTTTGCGTAAGTAGCTAAAAAATTAGAAAGGATAAAGCTCTTTTGTTTTTATTCAGATTCAATTTATCGTTCTAAATTCAGTAGATACGTGATGGTACATGAATGAGTTTGTTGATTAATTGTTCTCCACCATTAATTGCCTACAATCTTTATTTCAAGTTGAAAGCCCATTTGAATTCTAGCCCTTATAAATCCTCTCAGGAATCTCAGAACATGACGTTTGCATCAGTTAACCAAAGTTTGCAAGAGAAAAACGATGTTCGCATTAAGAAAGTGAAGTTAACTTGGGTTTCCCGGCTAATTAACGCGATAAACCGACGTTTGCATAAGATCCTCTTTTCAGCAGCAGTAAACTGACGTACACGTCAAGTGAACGTGTTGCGCATCATCTTGACGTGACGTTGATGTCATGCATTTGGTGCAAATATCATGCGTGAAGTCACATCGACGTTAAATCCACGCTGAAACGACGTTGATTTCAGGCACACATGGTGTTGTATGCATACCTCCTCCCTAGCTGGGAGCGGCTCCCGAATCCTCCCGCCTTGGGAGCCTTACTAAGCGAGAGCTTGGGAGGTTTCTCGTATGAACACCTTCAAGGAGTGATTCGGGAGCTGCGCGACATGCGAAAATGCAGACCATTTCCAAGAGTTATCTATGAAATTAGCGGTGTTTCAAGTAGTTTTCCTTTCATTTTCATGTGAAAGCGTTGAATTGTTTTGAGGAACATGTTCGTTCGTGACAGAAATAACTACAGGAACTGTGCTTCGAAATTAATCGATAGGCTGAAGTAGGCTAGGATCCACGTTCTAAAACATAACCGGTTCATGCAATTTTTCATGGTTTTTTAAACTTTATTTTCGTCGTGTTCTCCTTGTATAAATCCGCTGTAGTGCTGGCTATTACCGCTACTAGTTTCAATGTTACGTTTGAAACATGAAAAATTTGAAGTGCTGTAGATAAGCAAATACGGCAATCGTATTATGCGAGTTAATGATTTTTTTGTTATTGCAAACAAAAGCAATAGTTTAGGACTTCAGAATTTGGAGGAATGTTAAAATTTTGCTCCTCTGCAGCGTACAGCCTCAACACTTAATTTTGTCGTAGTTGCATAAAATAAATTTCATTTTCGTGATCGTTGGGAGCAAAAATATGAAAATACAAATTTTGACGAAAACGAAATCCTGAGCTTTTTTTCGCAAAATATGCTAAGCCACCTTTTCTTGTCTTCATTGCATAAGAATTGACCATATAATGCCTATTTATAATAAAAAAAAGAATCAAATAGGACATCATCGATGATTTTTGTAAACCACTACCCGAGTTTAAAATGAGAGAGTGATTTCACTCCTTAGGGAGGATTCGGGAGCTGGATTTAGGGAGTAGAGAATATGCAGGTGTGCATATCGGGATCCCCCCCCCCCTGAGAATGGGTCCGAAAATTTTTGAAAGTGGCCTAGAGGCCAGAGGAAAAACTGTAAAAGGGGTCAATTTTTTAAAAACAATTTTTATTATCGATTTAAGATATCGATTTTTATTTTTAAATTTTTTAAAAAAATTTTTAAAATTTTTACAGTCAATTTTTCTTTGGGCCCGCCCCCAGCCCCGCCCACTTCAGGTCTGAAGGCGCGCCCTCCCGAAGAAATTTCCTGCGATCGCCATTGGGCCCCAGGTATACAAAAAACCGGATTAATAGGTACTTTCTAAGCTCGATACTCCGTTTTATTAGAATAATTCGAATAAATCGCCGAATTTTTCGCAACAAAACAAATATTTCTCTTCTAATTTGAAAGACCAGTAAATATTATTAAACAGCGATGTCGGATTACTTACATATACATTTTACTGAGTGAAAATGCCGGAAGGACGATTTATTCGAAATACTCGACAATTCGATGAGCCGAATTATATTCGACATCCTTGACGTAAAATACAGTGCTCAAGAAAAACAAGACGATTTGCAGGCAGCACATCTGTTTGAAATAGAAGAAGCGAAACATCGCAACCTGACTGCAAACACTCTTAAGCTTAAATGTTTCCCATGCTCCTTTCCATAGTCTTGATTCGACTGCCATACATAGCCTGAATTTACCAGCTTTTCTGCTTACGAGCTTCTAAGTGACAGAATTTTGCTGCAGGTAGTGTGCAGCTAGGTAGCCTTCGCAAACTGCGACACGGTCACCCAGAACGGTATTGATGGGTTGACTACACCCATGGTTATTTACCTAAAAATTTCAAAACTGTTAAAAGATTGCTACGACCTCGGAGACCTAAAGAGTTATCAGCGCAGAAGTAGGAAATTTTCCAAAGTGGCTGCATCTTTCCAGTCTTTTTTTGACTGCTGAAACTAGACGAACCAAATTAGGTAGCATTTTGGCTGGCGAAGCTTTCTTTTATAGGGTTCAAAAGTTGACTCGTGTTATTCTCTTTTTTAGGGACACGGGATGATCTACAAAAGTACGAATAGTTATGTCTTTTTGAGCAACTATGAGTAGGCAGGCGCTGTCTGAGCTGCAACTGCTATTCTGTGTACTCCTCCCTGCCAAGCGAAATATATAAATAACTGTAACATGTTAGCTTATTCATTTCTAGCAGAAGCTTAACGAAAATTGGTACATAGCTGTGTGAGGAAGATGGCATTAAGTTTCGTGATGCAGATGTTTTCGAGTCAGTTTGATTGACAGAATATTGTTCAAGAGCTGTATGCATTTGAAAATACTACGAGAGTACGAGTCAGCGGTGTTGTCCGATTTTTTTCCAATATTCGTATCTACACAGTTCAATTGTCCAATGCTCTTAGTATGCAATGATTATCACTAAAATTTCATTTAGAAGGAATGCAACTCTTCTAAGGCTAAAGAGGAACGGGCGAAGAAGGACGGCAGGAAATTTTTGGTTGCGAAAGTTTCAGAAAACACAATATTTAAGTATAGAAATCGGTTCACATCCCAAAATTTTAAAATAAGAATTATTTTAGCAGACCACTTTTAAGCTTTTTTCCTTATATGCTTAGGCTGCATTTAATTTGTTTTAATCCGTTCAGGAGGAGGTTTTCATCGCTCTATGACCACCAATTCTATGGCCTAAAATGTGGGTTGATATGGCTGTTCATTGTTTCATCAACTTGGCTTGTTAGGTTTTTTTTTGTGATAGAACTATAAGGTTGGGTAGTATTCCTAATTCTAAAGCTCTGATACACAGGAATTTCGATTATGGCCAATGTTCGATTACGGAACTTTTTGTTTCTGTAGAAAACCTCAACAATTGAGGAGGTAGACTGATCTGCTCTATTCCTTGTTTCAGAAGGTTTTCTTGAGGCTCCCAGAGAATGAAAACATCGTCATTTCTCCGCCGATTCGCCTGGAATTGGTTAGTAATTCATCGGTGAGCTTGTCTTTCCAGCGACGAGCCTCGCGCTGTTTGCTCAGGTCTGTTTCGAGGTCGGGTGTCAGCAGCAGTACATGATGCTCTATTGTTCCAGGTGTAATGAACTACGATAAATGATACGCGGGTAAACATGCTCTGGTAATGATACGCAGTCAAGGACATTGAGCACTCATTGCTCATTGTCGCGTGCTTTAATGGCTACTGGTACTTGACTCCTATAGCGTACTGATGACTGTTCTAAGGGCTGATAAGGTTTCGGGCAAATGTTAAAATTACCTTTTTGGAATTCCATAAAAAATAAGTAAATAAATAAAAAAATAGATAAATAGATAAATAAATGTGTTTTTCGCACTTGAACGCAAGAGTGCACATATAGCCCAAGTGGAAAAGTTGGTTTAAAGGTAGCGCCCACGATCAAAGCGCACTTTGAACTCTCGATGAATTTTGAATTAGAGAGCCATAACTGAATTAGATTCCAAAAACCTCCACGAACCCCGCTCCTGACGGAAAAACAGTCGTCGCCAACAGACTTCCCGGACGAGTTGTTCCTTGCAGTGAACGCTGAAGAAAGAGCTCGAAATCGACCGAAACTCGAGAAAATGGAAGAATTCCGCAGCCGCATTTATAAGGATCAAAGTCAGTCTTTAGCATTATCGCATACAACGATGAACAGCTCATCCGCGAAATCGCTTTACTATTGGACAGAAGATCTTTTGGAAACGCTCTCCTCGCCTTTAATTATTTCTTGGCGAATTTTTAGACAGCAGTTTAGTTCCGTGTCCTTCATTCAATATTCATCGAGAATTCAAAATGTGTTGTGTGGATGTTGCCTTTAAACGACTGCTCCTCAAAGACACGAAAAGTATGGTGCGTTTCAAAAATATTTAGACATTTTCAGACGGGAGATCTCCTCCTATTGTGCTGTAAGTGTCCCCATGCTCTGGCCAATTCTTGCGATAATGACACAAACTAAATTGTCTAAATATTCCTTGAAGACGACTATATCGCCCAATGCTTGCCGTAGCAATTTTGTACAGGCAGCACAAGGTGCATAAAGAAGATAAACTTACAAGGGAATGGTCAGAACGTGGATGTCTGAGCGGGAACAGCGGACAGCAGCAAAATTGTTTTAATACCTCCCATAGACCATGGCACGTGTAGCTCTTCCCGAATCCTTGATACGAGGAAGTTACAACTGCCGAAAGTCGTTCCATGAATAGCTATGTATTTTTCGAGGGAAAATCCCATCCTTTTCCGTATTTCTCCCGTTAGACTAGCCCATGGAGCCCTATTTCATGAAATTATTATGTCCGTAGCCTCCTCTTCCTTTTGGCCCAGCTTAAGCTCCCATCACCTGACTTAAGGCCCAAATTATAAGATCAAATTCGTATATTTTCACATTCCCAACACTCAAAATAAAGGCTCGGGAGATGCTACATGCTGGTAACTGCTAGATGAGGTCCATGGATATTTTTGGCGTTATTGGTTCCCCTGGTGATCCACTTTAGACTATTCCCTCGTAAGTTAAATAATTTTTGAGCAACAGAGGTGGACACAGAAAACAGGACGCTTTCGAGGATGAAAAGAAGTACTAGAGAAGCGTGAAAGAGAGGCAGAAGAATTCAATTCATATTTTGAAACGTAGCGAGACGGAAATGTCAAAAAGTTCGGGAAAATCAACAGAGAACACCTGTTGGTAAACTACCGGATTCCTCGTAGATTTGCAGAGCTCTCTTTGATAGCGATGATACACTGCAACTAATATCGTAATATCATGTTTAGATGAAATTTCCAGTAAGTCTCATGGACCTTATTTTGATAAGACAAAGAAACAGGAAAAGTCAGTACTGAAATTTGACGTCAGCCGTGCTTCTTCCCTAGGATCTAGTGAAGCTGAATTATCATGCTACAGAACGAATTTATACTGTCCATCAAATTCTTGTATAAACACTTACCGTTCCCTTTAGTCATGAAATTTTCCTACGACACGTCAGACTGCAGAGCTCATACTACAGTAATCAAACTAACCGGAACTGTCGTAGTCGAGACTATGGCCTGTATTAAAGTTCACTCAACCGAGATCCGACGAAAAAACTGTCAGCAGAACTTTGGGAACTTCCACCAGTTTCCGAGGATATTCAGCTGACCCCCTTGCAGAAGTTATTCAAAAACTCTGGAAAATTATCAGAGCAGTTCCTAGCTATTTGGGTTAGGAAAATAAAAGTCAACTCCAAAGCAGAAATAATCTCCTTGAAAAAATGCGTGATTTAAAACGAAGAAACACTCGACTTTTCTGGATCAAAAAGGCGGGTGGCGGCTGAGCAGTAGATCAATAGTGGATAACAACCTCCAATGTTTCTTGGGTTTTTTCTTAGCTGAAACCAACTATCTCAGCTCTTCACAACGAGAATTACCCACAGAGAATATGTTAAACATTAGTTCGCTACATTAATTTCCTTTTCTTTCAGGTTTTTAGAATATTTCGTGCCGTTTCTACGCGCTAGTATTAAGAACCCATACTCTAGCTATGATTCATTCCGGCAACATAGCTGACACCATTTTCCACCAACTGAGGCTTTTCTAAGTTGCTCCCGAGCAGCACCTTAGAAAAATTTTAGCCGATCTTCGTTTGTGTGTCCTCATATGGACGTTATTTCGCACAAAAAAACTTAGACTGAATTTTTTGAAGAACTAAGACCGAGGTTTGACCGAATATCGGTGGCTTATTTTTTTCAGCCAATGGTTTTATCTGTCAGCAGAGCTTGCCACTTTATACTGCGGAGTGCCACTCTAATTCAGGTGAGCTGATTTTTTTTCAGTGGAGCTGTCGTTTAAGATCATCTTAACTGTGTGAGTTTTGCTACAGGCCTAAAGTGTATGACACTTCTACAGAGTTAGAATCTTCCGCATTCAATGCTCTCTTTCTCACAGTGTTCTCTGACGCATCGTAGCGGACATACTTATCTTTCGGGAAGAGTGTTTTTCAAAGATATGAACAGCAGGCAACTAGTACTAAGGGTCTACTGAAACAGTTTTAAAACATGGATTTCTTTTTTCTCATCTTTTCAGAAAGATTTTTAAAGACTTCGCAACCACATTTGTTTCGGTCCTCCTACCCTCGACTTCTCCTGGCATGAAGTTAGCCTCCCGCCTGCTTGTTCTGTAATCATCACTGATGGTCTGGTACGCAAACATTTAACTTTTTTATTTACTACACTCTTCGTGTTTATCTCAACTTATGTAGCTTCGTAATGTAGGCAACTGAGATGATTGTGAAGAGTCCCCACAGATAATTAGGGAATTTTGGAACATTTCCTGTTCTTTAGAGCTATTCAGAACTTAATCTAGAGCTCCATTTTGATGGTGTGTGGCTTTTTAGTGGTCTTTTTTTATTAAACTAACTAATTTCCTTGTAGTATAGAAATTTATGCCCGAGTTAGCATGGGAAAAATAGCTGGTTTCTCAGAAATACACCTCCCTCAGTCCCTTCACAAATCCTTTGCGTATCTAGAGGTATTGTTTTCAACTCGCCGGCCTAGCACCTCGGAACTGGTTCTGCGGCGAGCGCGAGCCTTCCGTCGGCTCCTCGTGGAATGATCCGGACCGTTGTCGTACATCGGCTTCCCTTCGTACTTTATGTTTGTCTTTTGTCGTCCTATTCGACGACTGCTTTTGTTGGGCAATCTGGCGTCGTCTTACCGACACTGTATCAACTTCCCCAATGTGTGCGCTATTGGGAGGAATGAGTGGGGAATGGAGCGAAGTCCAGCCGAGTAGACTGCTAGCAGGGCTTTTTGTGTTTCAGAAGGTGAGGACTAGATTTTGCAGTCTAGATCCAAAATTGTCTTAGGCCTAAAGTTTTAGTTAGAGAGTTTTGAGCAAATAACCGAGAAATTTCTAACCGCTCCATAGTTGTTCCCTTTTTCACATCCACAAAATTTTCAGCATGCATCTCCTTCCGACACGTGCATCTGCGGAGAAAAGTAAAAAAGGCGAAAAACGTCATTGTTAACGTTTGGTCCCTAGAAAATGCGATCGTTAGAAACAGAGCAGCGATTTCCATCCCACGTCACTTTATGTGTTTGGTGCCTTGGATACTATGCTATATTTGGGATGAAATGGAGAAACCTGTCTGAAAAGGAATGTCTTTAAAGAATTGTATGAAAAACTTGATTATATGAGTTAATTTAAAGACCCGTTGGTCGTCCATTCAATTTAGAATTCGGAAAGAAGATTTGGAGAATTTGACATCCCTTGTCAGCGGTGATTTCGACGAACGATACATCAAGAAAGAGCCTTTAGCACATGTTTAATCTCAAGAAAACATGCCTCTTAATTCTCAGAGGGCTAGCAATCCATCCAACGATATTTCAGAGTACAGTGAAATACATGCTGATACACAACAACCCGTCTATGACGCAGTCATTTCCTAGTCTGCTGAATGAACTTTATTTAGGCACAAATAAGCTACAGGATGTAGATTACTTAACCAAGCTGAACGCACTATAAAAATCAGCAGGGTTTAAATTACTGACGCTTAAAATGAAGCTTCATCTGTGGACTAACAGAGCTTCCTATCGACTGCGGCTACCTTCTCTACGACTGGTTTATGAAAAATAATGATGGGTAGGTTCGAAGTACCACATGGAATGAAATAAAAAACCTTAACAAGAGAGCAGAGTTTGGTTCAGGTACTGCTAAATTGCCTTCAAAGGCAGCATTCACGGAGAAAACCAATTTTAAGGTTCTTCAGGTTTTTTTGTAATGTAGCCACATCGTTTGTCCAAAGCGAAAGTTAGAAAGAGCGGAGATTAGAACTCACCGAGAAAATGCCGAAAACATGCTTGTTGCGCTCGTCCTAGTTACAACGCGGAGCGGACGAGTTATGTAGTTCTACCGTATCAATGTGTCCCCTGTAGAGAACTCGTCCGCTCACCTTTGCTACTTGGACAAGCGCGAACTACGTTATCCGCATTTTCTAAGTGATTTTTAACTTTTGTGCTTGCTAACTTTGGCTTTGAACAAGCCGTGTAGCTAGAGAACAAAAAGTGCAAAAATCTCGAAACCAGTTTTTTTCGTGGGTGCTGCTCTCAAAAATCACATTTAACAGAGAGGTAATATATTTTTTCGAAATTTTATTTACTAAAAGTTTTTCAAAATAGCACACAATAACACAGTAAAAGACTGCAAAATAGACTTATTACGAACAGTATACTTCTACGCGCCCCGGCTAGGTTACGTCGCTTCCCT
>KN553180.1:0-14208 GCA_000797555.1 Oesophagostomum dentatum
GTCTAGAGACGCCATTTTCTCTTGTTTGTGTAGTTGCAGAACTCACTGCTTTACACCGACTTTTCTAATCCGCTATGAAACCTTGTAGCTAATTTAGAGCAGTAAGATGAACAATATAGAAATTTACGGTGCAGAAAGCCTGGACTTCTCAGAAGATCAAAAATTGCCTTAGGTTCTTCCTCCCAGCTGACATCTCAATCCATTCTCCTTGATGGTCCATCCTTCACATCAAAAGATCAGAAACTCATGTGATGTTTAACACCTTTACAGTAAACAACTTCATTATCTTTTTTCGTTTCCAGCTCACTTAACGATGGAGGTTTTCTGCTTGTTTCAAACATTAACGAACTCAGCTGGAAGAAATTCGGTTAATGGGCTTGTTTGTTGAGAGAAAATTATGCATAACAGCTGGGGGGAAAGAAAACATGGGGAGAAAGTTTTCCGTACGTTTTTCGAAAAGCTTTTCTTTTTCGCTTACCGCTCTAAATTGCTTCAGAAAGATAAAGCTCATTTTAAAAGAAAAAATTCGAGAAATTAAAGACAGGAAGGCAATGTCTCATTGTTTATTGTTCCAGAATTCATTAGTTTCTAGAATTAATAAGAATAACATATTTTGAAAATTACTTTAGAATTTTGCAGCTGCCAAGTCGTAAAAAAAGCAGGAAATTGCAAGGTAAAGTTCTGTTTCCACGCAATCAGAGCTTTCTATGGATCTTCCATAGTCTGGCAACTATACCAAAAGTTCTAGATATTCTTGACGGTTTAATAATTTATAAATGAACCTAATATTAAGAAAAATTGCTTGAACATAAATTTATTTTTCTACTTTTCCTCTTATTTTGATCCTTTCATAGTTCGGAGTCATCAAAGAATATAAAAATGATGTTATATGCATGTTATATGCTTCTGCTGTGCCGTCGCTTTACAACCAATGAGGTGCAGAAAAAAGCCTAGACAACAAGTGTTTCGAAATTTTTCATTTTGCTGTAAACTGACCGTATACTAGCCGCTCTTTTGCATTAGCATCTATTCATGCAGCTATTCTTGATCAAAAAGAGTTTTTTTTATTTGAAAAACACGCATCACTAGCTGCATAACTCTCAAAAAAAAATCCGCAAAATCATTTTTATATAATCTGCTTGCTATGAATGAATGTAGCACAAAAGGTGCTGATATCCTGATGTTTGCGGCGGTTAGGTGTATGAACAGCTAAGATAGGCAGTATTTACCCTAGCTGGACACGTACAAGAGCCTTGGTGGTCAGTAGAGATCAAAGTCCATGGAAAACTATGCTAACGATTAGCTACAGAGATTTTTCATTGTTATGTACCCAGTGAGGAAAATTTTTCTCTGCTCAAGAAGATGTGGAAAAGAGGCAAGAAAAACTTACTCATTACTAGATAACCAAAAAAATTCTGGAAAATTCTTCAGTTTAGCTGATCATAATCTCGAAAGTGGTTACAGCATATATTGTCGAAAAAAAAATATTGCATCAAAACTCGAATCTATAGTTTCAGGCCGTTGTTCATGTCTGTCCGGGTTAAATGTTTGGGATGCACCCACATTTTTGCGCATGTTTCACGCGCATAACGGCCTGATGTGAGCCGCCTGGATCCGAATTTAATCGATATCTATAAGAACAATGGCAGCAGCTCTATGCCTGGACAGAGCCGAATTTATGTTGCTTAAGGCGTTGCGCAGCAGTTGTTCGTTAAGCGCTTTGATGTTACAGATGTAAATAGAATAAATACGGAGCGATCAATAGCTATCAAATCCACAGCAGCGATTGCCTAATGCCTTAATTTTAGTGCAAATATGCTTAAGCAGGGGGAAATTTAGCTTTCTTGCTTCTACTGCTGTAGTTGATCAGTTTATTGATTGACTGAATAAAATTTAGCTAAAAATGCTGAGTCCAAGTAATTAATACACTACCTATAACCTAACGATAACATCGAAAAGTCTTACCGTAACGCCCGTCGCATCAAGCCCATCTTGTCCTATTGCCTAATGTTAACAGAGAGCAGCTAGCACAGAACAGTAGCCGAACGGCGATCTCAGCGAAGGCGTGGCCGTCGCTGATCAGCTGCACTGACGCGGGGCAGCTGAGAGGTACACAGCTGAGGGCATCCGGATATCAGACTTTTTCCCATGAACAGGTGGAAATTAGCCGATCGATCGATAGACGGGGTTTGTTCACGGGGGTGCCGTGCACGCATCGTAGGAGTCTGCCCTTAGGGCAAGTGAAATAGAACAGTTTTGCAGGACTTTGGAAGTTCGAGTGATGTTCTAAACAGCAGCCACTTGAAATGAAATTACGATAATGTTGAGCCCGGAAGTTCTTTGAAATTTCTGCAAATAACTAGACCCTTTTCTCTTACAAGTCCTCTTTGCTCCTCTCCTCTCTCTGCTCTTTCCTGCTGTACCTCAGCCATTTTTCTGCGTCTCTTCCCCGTCCTCTGGTACGCCAGAAATGTTCGAAGGAATAAATTCTTGAATCGTTAGCAATCTAATATAATATTGCAGAATAGTCTTTGCTCCAAGTTCATATTTCATTTATTCCAATAAAAAGTGGTTTTGAGAATAATTTTGCAAAAATATTGAGTTTTTCCTAATTTTCAAAGTGAAAAGCTCGCATGGCAACAAAACGAAAAAATCTTTTGAAGTTTTTACGGCCGACCTAATTGAAAAAAAATTGTTCAAAGATTCTTTTAAAAAATAAGAATCACAAGAAGGCTAAAAAATGAAATAAAATTGGGCAACTTAAATAAACGTTTTTTAAGATAAAACAGTGCCCCAAAGATTAATTCGAAAAAGCCAGCCATGCAAGATTAAGCAATTGATGAATCGATGGCCTCTTAGTCAGGTTAATTAAGCAAGTTCAACATATCTAACTAACTACGGTAACTACGGTAGTCCTAAGGTTCAACAATGAGCGCAGGCGAAATTCGAAACTTCGAAATCGGAAGTTCGGAATTGGAAGTTCAGAAAAACATTGGAATTTTGGAAATTTCGGAATCAAAAATTGGAATTGCGCTCGTTCTTGATACGAAGGTTAGTCGATCCATAAGGTGCAGGCGATACATTGAATTTACTGAATTGAATGAATCCCGTATTTAAAATTTATTAGCGCCTAATTGGCGAGTCATCTCCAACCCATGGACTAACTAGGTTCCAGGCGACCACTGTAAATGAGTTACATCATTATTGAACTATATTTACTGTTGTTGTAACACTATTTATTTATTTATTTATTTATTTCAAGTAATTATGGTGTACACATCTACTTATTTACAAACTTTCCAAGTGTATAGCTAAGTCCAGTTCTAATCAGTACATTAGCTACCTCCGCTTAGCGCCGGCAAGCACAGAAACTTCCTTCATCAATGATATGCTAGCCCAAAAATTTTAATGCGTCACCTGATGCATACCAAGTCTTTTGGAGAGACATCCATAACCTGTGAGTCATGAAATTAAGAAAAGCATAACAGGCTATGCTCTCACGAGATGAGCTTTTTTCGGGAGCTCTGGAAGCTGATGATAATGAAGCAGAGGTGGCTGTTAGGTAGGTCGGGAGAAGAATCCAGGCAGTTGATCAGCAAATTTTACATAAACTGCTTACTAAGAGGAAAGAAAGTGGACACTGCACGTTAAACGGATATCTTTGAGTCGATTTTCGAAGTTTTTTGAATAAACACTACTCTCCTACCCAAACTTTGGCCTTAAATGACGAGTTTTAACTCTCGATCCTGGCAAATGTTTTGGCGATTTTTAACAAGTGCGCCTAATTTCGGTTCTCTAATTTCAGCGCTGTAGTAACAAACTAAATACGGAAGGCTGACGTAATAGTCACTGTAAATATTTTCCAGCTGAATATTCACAGGACACGAAAGCTCTGACGCAAAACGTGTGTCCTTATATTGCACTAGAAAACCGCCGTTTCTGCAAAACGGCTTGTTTTACAGCAGCGAAACAGATATTTGTAAGAAATGCTGTAGTTAAGAGAAGCATGCCACTGCAGAAACTGTCACAGACAAGAAGTTCCTCACGGATGTGGTAAACTGACACTTTAGTTACAAGAAAGCGACAGCGGTATTTACTTTGAAGTCACCGGTTAAGAGATATATTTAGCAAAGCATGCTTATCGTTTTTAGTGGTCGAGGAATATGCATGGAATGTGAACATGCGTGAGTCCATCAGGAGCTTACCGAGAAAGTATGCGAATGCATTGATTAAAGGTAGCACTCAAGGAAAAATAAGTTCTTTTAATTTCTTTAGAATCCGAATCAAACCCCCAGTTCATGAACAACTGCAAAAGGAAGTGACCTAAAACTTGGTTGTTCTTCTGGAAATATGCATGGAAACTGAAGACAGCGGCCGGAACCCGGCCCTCTCTTGATCAGCCTTTAAGAAAGCCTTTATTCTCATTTTGTAGTGGGATTGTTATGCCGAGAAGCTCGAGCAGCATTACTTCCATAGTCTCATAGTAATAGCAAGCGCTGTAGATTTCTTTAAATTCTTAAAAATCTACTTTAGTACACTGATATACGAATATGCGAACCGTAAAGGTGGGCCAAGATCAGCTCAATAAAACCTGCGACATAGACTTGTCTTGAAAGCGATCAGGAAAAACGGCGGAGTTCCGGTCAAGGTCTTCAGTTTGTAAGCAGATTTCCTGGAAAAATATCAAGTTTTGGGATTTTTCCCTTTGCTATTGCTTAGAAATTGATGGCAAATCTCCATGTCTGCATAAATTAGAAGAACTTTTTTTCGTGAGTGCTGCCTTCAGAAATCGCGTGAACCGACGGGTATGCTGTGTGTACAGTATGCTCAACAATTTGCCTGTACTTACTTTCTAGGAGCAAATTCAACCTTAAAATTCCTTCCCATGCTATTGTGGTGCTAACCACATTTCTTACCAAA
Source organism: Oesophagostomum dentatum (assembly GCA_000797555.1). Taxonomy (NCBI): domain Eukaryota; kingdom Metazoa; phylum Nematoda; class Chromadorea; order Rhabditida; family Strongylidae; genus Oesophagostomum; species Oesophagostomum dentatum. Next base: position 4,921 of record KN553180.1, read on the forward strand.
ATAACGCTTCAGCATTCACCCCCACCGCCTTTTTCCCTTACGAAAACGAGTCCGAAAAGTTGCGGCCCACAGACTAGGAAAAAAATTTAAAAAGGTTAATTTTGAGAAAAACATTGCTAATTTATAAACATCGATTTTTATCTCTCAATTTTTTTTAAATTTCTGAAAATTTAATAATCTATTTTTTCCTTGGTCCTATCCCCCGTAAAGTGAATAAAATGAAGACTATGGGACCATCCCCCAGATCCGTATTTTCAAGACCTCGTACTTCTAGCAAAAAAGCTGTTGAAGTGGATGATTCACTGGGACAGAGGTGAGTAGTTTAGACTGATAGCTGCACGGAAAATGCTTATATAGGTACATATACTACCGTCGGTCCCACCAAACTCCAACATAGGGTTTCAGAGAATCTAATTCGAAAATGCGTTTTTTTCAAACTTTAGTTCTTCTAAAGCCCATACTTTCAGCCACTCAGTACACAAATTGAGGCTGCGTATGTGCACAAAAAACGTATTGCGTCAGTCTGTGCTTATACAACTGAAATAAACTGAGTAAAAATACGTGTATGCTTAAATTTAGAGCTTCTCGCTGTTTCAGACCACCATACGTTAGGATCTCGCCCCAGATTACTACTTTGAGTCTTTTAAATTTTGTCTTGCTCCAGAAAAAGTGAAAAAGCGCCAACTTTCCGGATGCTGTCCCTCATAAGCTAAGAAAAGCTCAGCGCTTATAAGTGGCTGAGCGCAATTAGACAAAAAAAACATCGCTAAGAAGGAGGATTCGGAAAAAATCCAGTCGAATTGCAATTACTGAATGAACGTTAATATTACGGAGAAGACGTATACTATGTCTTCTTTGAAGAGCATGGTCTTCAAAACTCGTTTTCTGTGCGATTATCGTGAAAATCATAGATGGTTATGCCAATGTTTACTCAAGTAAGGTTGCCACGTGACAAGGAACGAAAACTATTTTTTAGTGGGGCAACTGAAGAAAAATCTTTTTAAAAAAGTTTTTTTGAGTGTTAACGGTATCATAAATGAGGTGAGCAAAAATTAGCGTTCTCACAACTCATCTTTTTTTTTAATAACAGGACCACTATCCATAAGAGGGTGCTGATTCCTTGCAGTATCGCTCCTTCCAGTTCACGAGACTCCACGGTTAGGGAGTTCTCTACCTAATTATGACCTTAGATCCTCAATAATCGAGCTCCCACCCTGTTTCGTGGTCTTCGAACCTCAGCTCGCAAAAAAATGAATTTGATCCTATTATGGCATAAAAAGAAACGGTGTGGCAGCTATAAGCTCAGCTCAAAGTATTCTTACCAAAAGTACCACATCTTATATCAAAAAGTCAAAAAGTAATTAACTAAAGTAGATATTACGAAAGCAAAAAAGAGGCCCGGAGGTCGCGATTTTTTAACTAATAGAGTCCTACGGAATTTTAGAACACCGTAAAATTTTAATGTAAAATCGCTATACATGACACTTCAAGATAGTTATCAGCAGTACATGAAGGGAACTAGCACATATTTCATATTGTACGGATGCTTTATTCGATGTTTTATTAAGCTAACCCATGTCATAGATATGAAATGTGAAGTAAACGGATATTGCACTAGTCCGAAAAATGCGGCTGTTGCAAAGGCCAAGGCAGCCGCTTCGAGGAACTCATTTTCGAGGTTTTTCCAAAGTCATTTGCACGAATTCGCCCCTCATTTCAGAATAAGCAAGACAATAATTTCGGGTTTCTACAGTAAGCCTCATATGCTCTCCTCCATAAATGGGTTCTTGCCTTCATTCACATGGGTTCCATATCCGACTTTAGTTTACTAGGTGGGTGTCACCGTTGACATCTGATTGGCCAATTTCTTCGTCGGCGTTTTAAGCAGCATCCTGAGTGGTTCCTTTTATGGAATAATGGTACTCCAAAGGCTTTATTTAACCACTGATAGGTTTCTAACATCTAACTCTACTTTTAGCACACAATATTGGATTGAAATCGCGCCTAGGTGTCGCAGCGCTACAAGTCTGCGACGCGTCTTATCAATTGACACACTTTGAATCCTAATTCTATCAAAGTAAGCAAGTAAATAGATCAACATATGACCAAGTGATCTACTCAGACAAAGCTACGTATCCCATGTTAGGTGCTCGCCACCACGCCTTTACACCATGCCAAATGAAAAAAAATATGGACAATTTTTTTATTATTGTTTCTGGAGTACTCTGAACATAATACATAAATAAATAAATAAATAAATAAATAAATAAATAAATAAACAGATAAATTAATGATTAAGCAGATAAATATTCACGGGATGGAAAGACAACTACCGTAAGCTACCAAAACAATTGAAAGATTTTTAAAAAGCTCAGTCTGAAAATTACCCAACACATTTTCATATAAGTCGGGTTCACTGGAGCCATTTCACGATGAGCAGATCCAAAACGAATTTTTTTGTGGACAATACAGATACCCGAAAAAACTGCTTCAATACTTATTTTAAAAACTTGAGAAGATCTCTCAATAAAGGAAAAGTTCTGAAATTATAAAACGAAATGAAAAATATACCGTGTCTGCTGAAATAGGCACTAAGCTATGTTTAACTGCCCGACCCCTTATACGGAAAGCCTCATTCAATTTTTACAAGGTTTTACAAGGTTTAATTTTCCGAACTAAACGTCATTTTCCGAATAGCTCCTTTTCTCCTCGCCTGTTTCAGTTTTGATTTTTACACACCAGTCTACACCACCCAGTTGCGTAAATAATTGCTTCAACTTTCGGATTTGAAAAAAAACAAATGCACACTTCATATTTTTCATTGGGAAAACCTTGAAAATTTTCTTTTTGATTCCAGTAAAATCCAGTTCAAAAACTCGGTGTTTATGGAATCAAAAAGGAAACTTTTCCTTTTCAAGGTTTTCCCGGTGGTGAAAAAGATGAAACCTGCAAGGAAAATTTTACTTCTTCACATTACTTCTTCACACTACCTAGATAGGCATATGCTCCAACTCCAACGGAACAGCTGACAGTTCACAGCGAATATAAATAGGATAACTGATCTAAAAATATGATGAAAAACATGTTTGCTTACACGATCGAAAAAAATCAAGGTTCGTAGATCAATGATCATCGACTAGTCAACAGTATTTAATCGATCAAATATGAGTGAGAGGATTCAACTCCGAGCTTGATTCTATTCTGAGCTAAAGGAAGAAGGACACTGCTTCCTCGAAACAAGTGTAGACACAGAAATGCGTTACGCAAAGATGGCAGAGAAGCAGACGCATAGCCACAATGTTTTGGGTGGTTCGTAAAGGGATTCTTTAGTAAATTGCTTTGAATTTTAACTTTAGGCAGTTCGTGTGGTTCTAGTGGAAGTTGGAAGATGTAGTAAAAGCAGAAAATGTACGTCAAAAGTTGCAAAATCTTAACTTCTTTCATGGAAGATTACTGTAAGAGTCCTCTAAAAAATTCCTCAATGAAGAATACATCTTATTACAAGAACTGGCCGGTTGCATTAGACGTGCGCGATTTCTGGAACATCTGTATCTGCACTCGATTGCGAGAGGCCACATTCAGACTGTATTTTATTGATTTTATTGATTGTCTCGAAAAATGGCAAGAAGGAACGACCCCTTTATTCCAACCCAAGGCAAAGAAGACGGACCCCTGCTCAAAAGTTCCGACAGGTAATGTACCAGTAAACAAATAAAGGAGTACTGATTGATTAGCTGATTTCAACCGTTTATAAGAAAATTTCTTGAGATAAATAAAGTCTCGAATCCTACATGGCAACAGTAGTACAAGCATAACATGTGGCGGAAAAAATAAAGTAGAAACGAAGAAAACGTGGAAATCTTTGTGAACTTCGAAAATCAATAAATTGATCGCTAAGCAACTCACATTTTGATGCGTCGCATTGTGTCGATGGTCGATCGTAGCGGAGAATTGCGCTTCCCCAGATTAACGTCTAAACAGCAAAGGATTAAGGTGGCATGGGAGAAATTAGAAAGGAATTACAGCGTCTGGAAGGCGAGAGCGAACCGAGATATTTACGAAACGAATTGAAGAAGTGGAGGGAAAGAAAAATAGCAAAAATTGAGCTCGAAATGGAAAATATACTGAAAAACAGCTTGTGATGCAAGAAAATTTGTTTTTTCTTGGCTAAGTTATGCACATCTTCGGTGTAAACAGAATTTTAGATGACTCGAACATGGCATATTAAAAACTTGACAATTTTTGGGTTCATTTCTCGTTTCTTCTCTGCTATCTCTCTTTCACCTTCCTCTCCCTCCCTCTTTTCCTACGGATCAACGATGATCTCCTGGAAGCGAAGACAAAGAATTTGCGGGAACAGCCGCAATTTACACATTACATCAAAAGCATGCATGAGGTTATAAGAATTTCTCGTCTAAAAAGAAATTTTGAACTGAACGCAATAAAAATACCGCAGGAATTATGGAATAATTCGTTTTTTCCTTAATTTTGCAAAGATATGACTTCATTAATAAAATCTCGGTTTTAGTTCTAGTTTAAGTAATGGAAAACAATTCCACTCTGACAAATAACACCGGCAAATGATGTTTTAAAAGGTTCGCGTTAAAGCATTTTGGATATGTAGGTTGTAAGCGATTTGAAATACTCTCTTTTTCGCGGACTATGAGTAGTGAGGTGGGCGGGGCCAGGTACCAAAGGGATGCCGCCGTGTTCAAACAGGTTAAAGCACGGAGAACTAGCGTAATGTTGATTCGTTCTTTTCGTTTCAACACGCTTCTTTGCTTTTCAGCTTATTTTGGGCCTCCTTTGTGGTACAAAGCAAGCGGCCCCGCCCACACCACTAGCCATGGTCCGCGAAAAAGAGAGTATTTATTTCAGTGACACAATACACAATCCGTGACGCAGATCGTGCTGTAAATGACCACAGAGAATAATTTGAAGTAATGTAGTAAAATGTAACACCCATGCTCAGAATGGCCTCTGAGTGTCGATTGATTCATAAAGAGGGGCTCAAGAATGGGTTAGGAATGAAAAATATCCGCCCAAAAATAATTCCGAATAGAGAATATGGCTACCTGCCGCGCTTACCTGCGCAGTTTCGCGGACGAGTTATCCATCTCGTCGCGCGCTTTAGCTGAAGCGTCATAACAGATGACTATAAATGAAATCGTAAGATTGTCCCGCCTTTCGCAAAGGAGACTATATTGGACTTCAGTAGCAAGCACGTGACGAAACGGTCAACTCGTCCGCGAAATCACGCACGCACGCGCGGCATATCCTCTGGAGCGATTTTCTCTGTTATGAGCGGAAATTTCTGAACTTCAACCCACTCTTCTGAGCCCTCTTTTAGAATCTGTTCAGGAAGTGAGAAAGAGTTCTCCGCTTAGGTGCTGCCTTTAAAGAGACGACCGCTGGAATTCTCGTCCGAGAAATTGGCAAGTGCGTACAAGTAGTTAAAGTGATACTTTTCGACACTTCTAGATTTCGAGGTGTCCTTCATGCTCAGTGGGTAAAAAACAATCCTATACGATTTGAAAAAAAAAACAATAAACTATATAACTGAGCCAAGTACAGGTTAATCTCCAAAGAAGAACCAGATGGAGTGTTTTTTTTTGTTCGATTTCCACAAGATAAGAAAAAATCCATCAGAAATGGATAAAGGTTCAAGGTATTCAAGGTATGACAAAATCTCAGCCAAAGATGCCTTGAAAAGTATAGCAAACCAAATTCTCTTTAGAATATCTCGCCCGAGCACTGTTGTTACACCAGTGTCGCTAGTAAAGGCATAACATCTCTTATCCCTGTTTATTCCACCAATCAATCCAGCTTCGGCGCGGCTTATAGGCGAGCTTATGGCTTTAACTTCGCAGTAAGTAATAATGCGAGCGACTATCACTACTTTCGAGCAGGTGGGTATGAAGAGTCCCGAATTTTATTCGAACGCGAACACCTGTGAAGAATTTGTCAAATATGCAAAAGAACGCCAGCAGTAGCCTAACTGCTGCCTACTGTAGTAGTTTAAAAATTACTTCAAGAAAACATTTTAATGCACTTAATAAGGGATGAGGTGTTGCCGTACTCAGAAGTACCGAACCATAACGTACCCCCGTTATCCTCGGCAGCCTAGCGGTGTGGTGCGTAATCAGAGTAAAGCGTACCGATACAACACACACCCGTCCAAGGCGATCCCTCCCTTCCCCTTCTGAGCGGAGATTTTTGACCTCCTACTGTTGACGAAATAAACCGTTGAAACGGAGAAACACAAAAAGGTTAAGGTTGGGAAATGCAGAAAATGCTGCTCAGGCTAGCTAGGTAACGGCACTTCCGATGCACGCGCGTGTGCGACGCGGCTTCCTTTAAAAAATGGAAAAGTAGGGTGTATAAAAAGTTGGTTAACTTGCTCAAAGCGGATCGGAGATGAGGATATTAAAGAAGAAGATCTGCACTATCGTCTGGATTAACCCTTTCGAGTCTCGGGCTGTGAGAGAGCTCGGAGGGAGCAGCTTACGGTTCATGTTAATAGTCTAGACAGTAGCGATTATAACTGTCGTGGCCGATTTCTCAGTTAGGGTTTTCTGCATTTTTAAAAAAATATTCGTAGTTTAGTACATGACGCAATTTTGAGGGCTAAAAACTAGGTGTAAACTCTGTAAAGCGAGGAAGTATCTAAAGTTAAACATGTCCAATGTTTAACTCGATGTTATGCAAAAATTTTCACAGGAGAGGTGAATTGTAAAGTTATGTACAAAGAAGTCGTAGAATAGCATAAATTATTGGAAGAAAGAGAGCACCAGTTGAAATTTCGATGAAATTTTTTTGAAACTTCTGGGACGTGTCTTTGGTCCAGTCCAGCTGGATTGTTCGTCTTCATTATTGCTAGAGTACAGATACCCATATTCTGACTGAGATTATGAGTTTCCACCCTCGAAAGTTTCGACATATGCATTGCTATTAACCGCGACTTCGGAAGGCTACTACTCTAAAATTCGCCAAATTCAACAAAGTCTACTATATCGCAAAAATGGCGCTTACAATGTAGTTACTGCACAGTATACCTCCGACAGCTACAGGCATCGGTACCTCAATATATTTTGAAGAATCGACAATACTCAAAAAAATCGAAAATCCGGCATCTCATATCTCTCCCGTTTTGCATCGTTTTGAACCACTAAAACTCAATTCACATAGTCTCAGAGTACTATTGATATTGCATAAAAAGTTCAGTAAATCCTTTGTCACAACAAAGAAAAAAGTACTGGTACATATATGTACCAGTAGGACTTAGAGGGTTAAAGGCAGGAAGCACCCATAGAAAAAAATCGCTTTTGTGATTTTTGCATTTTTTGTACCCTAACCGTACGAGTTGAACGGAAGCCAAAGTAAGAAAGCACGAAAGTTGCAACTCACCGAGAAAATGTCAAAAACGTGCCCATCCCGCTCATGCAGATTAAGGGGGAGAGCGGACGAGTTTTCCGTGGACTTGCTTGCGCGTCGAAGAACTATGCTCTGGTGTAGTTACACCTACTACGGAGGCCTAAGTAAGAATTTCTGCCGTTTCTGCTGTTGGGTCTCCGTAGAGTGACGCGCTGTTAGTGTAATCACATCAGAGCGTTCTTCTTCGACATGCAAGCGAATGGAAAACTCGTCCGCTCACCCCCGTAACTTGAATAAGCGGGATATTTTCGACATTTTCTCGGTGAGTTTTAACTTTTCTGCTTTCCTATTTTATCCCGTATGGCTAGGATACAAAAAATGCAAAAATCTCAGTACAGATTTTTTCGTTGGTGCTGCCCTTAAGTAACTTTTTAGAACGTTCTTAGCAGAGCGAACACTATACGCTCAAACACTGCTATTTTCTGATTTTGAGAAAAAATAGGGGTAAGAAAAATCAAGCACAGATCTTTCCAACCGAAAGCTTTCAGCGAATTTTATATAACGAAGGAAACTAGGAGATTGCTGGGAATTTGCTAGCCACAGCATTCCAGTTTTAAAAATCCTTTTATTGCAGCGAACCATAAAAGGCTGCTCGAAAGAAGACCGTGAGCATGATTACACTACTTGAAGAGGTCAAATATAGATATTTTTCAAAATTTGCTCTCAAAAAAGGATTCACGAAAAAAAAGCTTGAGCAGTAGAGTTTTCGACCGAAGAAGAGCCTCACTGAGTAGGGGATGAAGGAACATTTTTGCTAAACCTCAGTGAACTTTAAGCACGTGTTGAAAAGAAGTTTGTCAAAGAAGTGTAGTTCACTGACAGCTGTCCGCAAAAATGAGCTTTTTGTGGAGAAAAATTCTAGACATTCGCGACAGCAAAAAAAACCAAGAAGAAGAGGTCATACGGTATTTACAAGAAGTTGTCTTCCTGGCTTTTTTTTGTGACCATTTTCTACTGCTTGTAACTCTGCAAGAAAAGACCAGAGAAACTCGGAGAGACAGCGCACTTTCAGTTTTAAGAAATTCCCGAAATTTGACGGGTTATTTCAAGAAATTGGATTTAAAAAAACTTCGGTTTCACTTTGATCCTAAAAATAAAGTTGAAGCGGCTGTGCAATTCTTAGCCTTGTGGGAATCTGACGCATGGTAGGTTTGGACGTAGTAGGTAACGGGTTTCAAACGCAAATGCCTAGGATACTGTATGAGTGATTATGAACACTTCAAGGCGAAGACTGACTCGAGTGGTAACATTGCCCAGACAAATAGCCAGTTTTCTGTTAAGTTCTTTCCTAAACAGCTGCTGGAGACGACCTCCCATCCATATTCTATAAAAACGGAGATGGTATGCATGGATTCTCATATCCTGATAGAAGATATCCCCCATTGTGACGTCAGCAAAGACGTTCATACATATTGTTGCAACGTACTCATCGGAATGGGGTTGTGTACGCAGTTATTCCGCGTGGATGAGTCAGACGCACGCACATATAAATTCCTAAGTCCGCAGCTGCAGACCGGAGGAGCACCGTGAATCTATTTTGAGATAAAGCTTTGGAGTAGGTGACAAGGAGTAGAAGCGCCGCCGTCGCCACCATCTATATAGCGTGGATGAAAATATGAAGAAACAAAGAAAAATAAAAGTATGAAATATTGCGAAGATAAGGACCGCAAGGAGTACATGCTCAGTGATCGCCGGACACACGCTCGCGCGGCTGGAAGCTGGGAGAGAGAACGGACAGTGGTGAGACGCAGACGTCATAGTAGAGCGAGCAGCAGGATATGACTGTCTTTTTTATATTAAATTTTTTGCTTTCGAAAAAGAAAATCAGCAATTTACCTGAGGTTTTTGAATAAA